>SJYT01017643.1:0-48637 GCA_006410635.1 Cephalophus harveyi
AGTTATGACCAACCTGGATAGCATATTCAAAAGCAAAGACATTACTTTGCTGACTAAGGTCCATTTAATCAAGGCTATAGTTTTTCCTGTGGTCATATATGGATGTGAGAGTTGGACTGTGAAGAAGGCTGAGTGCTGAAGAATTGATGCTTTTGAACTGTGGTGTTAGAAAAGACTCTGGAGAGTCCCTTGGACTGCAAGGAGATCCAACCAGTCCATTCTGAAGGGGATCAGCCCTGGGATTTCCTTGGAAGGAATGATGATAAAGCTGAAACTCCAGCACTTTGGCTACCTCATGCGAAGAGTTGACTCATTGGAAAAGACTCTGATGCTGGGAGGGATTGGGGGCAGAAAGAGAAGGGGACGACAGAGGATGAGATGGCTTGATGGCATCACTGACTCGATGGATGTGAGTCTGAGTGAACTCCGGGAGTTGGTGATGGACAGGGAGGCCTGGCATGCTGCGATTCATGGGGTCACAAAGAGTCGGACACGACTGAGCGACTGAAGTGAACTGAGCCCTCCAATAGCCCCTGGAACACTCCTATTTTGTTATTAAGAAAAAAATCTGGTAAACGGCGCCTTTTATAGGATTTGAGAGCAATTAATGCCACCATGGAGGACATGGGAGCCTTACAGCCTGGGCTCCCTTCTGCAGTAGCAGTTCCAGAGGAATATAATATAATTGTAATTTATTTACAAGATTGCTTTTTCACTATTCCTTTAAGTGCTGAGAATAAAAAACGATTTGCCTTTAGTCTGCCATCAGAAAATCTTAAACAGCCTTATTTAAGATTTCAATGGAAAGTTTTACCTCAGGGAAAGAAAAATAGCCCTACCTTATGTGAAAAATTTGTCAATGCTGCTTTGGAGCATATTAGAGCTAAATATGAACAAGTATATATAATCCATTACATGGATGATATTTTAATAGCTCATCCTGATAGAACTCATTTGCAAAATGTACTCCAAGATTTGACCCAGGCATTGTCAGCTAGAGGTTTAAAAATTGTCCCAGAGAAAATTCAAATCAATCCACCCATAACCTACTTAGGAAGAGTCATAAATTCAGGAACAGTGACTCATGCCCCACTGCAACTACGGAAAGACCGTCTTGTTACTTTAAATGATTATCAGAAACTTTTAGGTGATATTAATTGGATTAGGCCTTATTTAAAATTAACCACAGCTGAACTAAAGCCTCTTTTTAACATTTTATGAGGAGATTCTAATCAAACTTCTAAAAGACAATTAACTGCTGAGGCTCAGGAGGCTCTGATAGCTATGTAAAAAGAATTGATTTAACAGTAACTGGCAATTCCTTTGCCTAGCAACCCCTACTGCACCTATGGGTGTTTTATGGCAAAACGACCCTCTAGAGTGGGTGCATCTTCCCGCCCAAGCTAAAAAAGTAGTGGCTTCTTATCCAGGCTTGATAGCAACGTTGATATAATAAGGGAGGAAATGGAGCCTTGAATTGTTTGGTAAAGAGCCATCAGAAATTGTAATTCCATATAAAAAGGAACAGCTTGATGCACTTCCAATGTTTGATGAAGATTGGCAGATTGCTATAGGAAATTATTGTGGTCAAATTTTGCATCATTTACCCTCACATGCTTTGTTAATTCAAAAATTAAAGGAAGGGGAATTTAAGTATGGTTCCCCCCATCAGATTTTACAACATGCTCTCTTTGTAATAAATAATTTAAATGATGATTCATCCAGAACCCCTGCAATGCTTCATCATTGATGTCTGGAATAACAAAATGTAAAGCCATTGGTGAAATGGAAGAACCTCCTCTCCGGACAATGGAAGGGTCCTGACCTATTACTAACTAGCGGTCGAGGATACGCTTGTTTTTTTCTACAGCATGCAGACTCTCCAATTTGGGTCCTGGACAGGCTGATTCGTCATGTCGCAGTTCCCCAGACATCCGATTCCTCCACTGCCACGACCCCTCAAAAGGAAGAGGCCTCCTCTACCTCCACTCCCTCCACCAGCACGGGAAACGCCGCCGACTTTGGGACGACTGATATCAGAGATCACGGATGAGCAAGGAATGGATCCGCCCATCAGGCAGATGTCAACTTCGCATACAGGATATTGCTCCCCCTGATCCTTTGCCCCGCAAAAAGATGCCAGGTCGCCCTGCTCAGGTGACTCAGCAAGCCCCCATACCCACTTGGGGTGAAATTAAAACGCTCTGTCACCAGTCACGGGGAATTGCTTCCTTGCAGGGATCTCCAGTCTCTCCTGAAAAGGTGTTTATTGTCATACTTGCTTTGCTTTCCTGCCAATGTTTAAACGTCCACCCTATCTCATGATACCTGTAACTGTAACTACTCATTGGTATGATAATTATGGTCTCTCTGTGTTAAAACAACTACAAGATTTAATGCAATCACAATGGTTTGTGGGCTTACTAATCTTAGGGAATTCAGCTTTAATAACAATTACTACTGTTACTATTACTATTACTGTTATTGTTACCTTGGCAGCAATATCATTGACTCAACAAGGGCATACTGCCCAATATGTTGAAAAATCATATTTTAGGTGTTTGGAATAGCTCAGATATTAGTTTAAACTTAGGGAAACTTCATAATCAGATACAGACCATGGAACACTCTCAATTGGATTTTACTGCCCCTGGAGACTCCGTCTCCCCTTCAAATTCCCTGGATCCACCAGGGCTGGATCCTGGCAAGTGGCATCCGGAACAGGCTATTCGAAGGTAGGTCCCTCAAAGCAATTAGGGTCATCAGCCCTATTGCCACCCCCCCACCCCCGCCTTGTAGTAATTAGGGTCATCAGCCCAATTGCTTGGAACAACTAGGGTCATCCGCCCTGTTGTTTCCCTAGTATGGAGCAATTAGGGTCATCAGCCCTATTGCTCGGAACAACTAGGGTCATCAGCCCTGTTGTTTCCCTAGTATGGAGCAATTAGGGTCATCAACCCTATTGCTCGGAACAACTAGGGTCATCCGCCCTGTTGTTCCCCTAGTATAGAGCAATAAGTGTCATCACCACTATTCCTTGGAACAACTAGGGTCATCAGCCCTGTTTTTCCCCTAGTATGGAGCAATTAGGGTAATCAGCCCTATTGCTCGGAACAACTAGGGTCATCAGCCCTGTTGTTCCCCCAGTGTTGAGTTTTTGGTATGGATAGGACCCCACTCAGGGTGCTGCAGAGTCCCCTGTAGGATAGACAGGGTGAGTAGGAGTGGGAAGTGTTAAAGGGTTGAAGAGAAATCCAGTTTTCTGAAGGCTAAAACTAAATCATCTTTACCTAACTTTCTGACATGGGCAACAGTGAATCAAAGAAAAGACAGCTCTTTATAAGAGTAATTTTGCAGTTATTAAGCAAGAGAGGAATTAAAGGTAAGAGACGACTGAGGATGAGATGGCTGGATGGCATCACGGACTCGATGAACGTGAGTCTGAGTGAACTCCAAGAGATGGTAATGAGCAGGGAGGCCTGGCATGCTGCGATTCATGGGGTCACAAAGAGTCGTACACTACTGAGCAACTGAACTGAACTGAACTGAACAAATTAAGTATTTAAGTTACAATACATAAATGCATAATAAAATATGAAAAATATGAGTGAAATCTTTCATAATTAGAGAAATGAAGAGATCAATTATAACATTTTATCTGTGAGATGGGCAAAAATTTCAGTTGTCCGAACCAGTGCTGTCAAGAGAGTAGAAAAAAAAGATACTCTCACAGATGATTGGAGAACCTGTTAACTCAGGGATTATTTGTAAATATCTGCTGTAATTTAAAACATACACATCTTTTGACTTTTATAATGTCACTTTTAAGAATTTATCCTATTAGTATATTAGCAAAGTTTACCATGATAGAAGATGTAAACTGATATCCAGTTAAGTAATGCCTGTTTCTAGAAAAATGATAAACAAATGAACTAAGAACCAGTTAGTCACTTGTCTCAGTAAACCACTCATGAGGAGCTGCCCCTGCTGGCTGCTGCTGCTGCTGCTGCTAAGTTGCTTCAGTCATGTCCGACTCTGTGCAACTCCAGAGATGGCAGCCCACCAGGCTCCCCCGTCCCTGGGATTCTCCAGGCAGGAACACTGGAGTGGGTTAGCCTTTGTTAATACAGGCATAGTACTTAGGATGGAGAAGGCAATGGCACCCCACTCCAGTACTCTTGCCTGGAAAATCCCATGGACGGAGGAGCCTGGTAGGCTGCAGTCCATGGGGTCGCTAAGAGTCGGAGACTACTAAGCGATTTCACTTTCACTTTTCACTTTCNCTGGAGTGGGTTAGCCTTTGTTAATACAGGCATAGTACTTAGGATGGAGAAGGCAATGGCACCCCACTCCAGTACTCTTGCCTGGAAAATCCCATGGACGGAGGAGCCTGGTAGGCTGCAGTCCATGGGGTCGCTAAGAGTCGGAGACTACTAAGCGATTTCTCTTTCACTTTTCACTTTCATGCATTGGAGAAGGAAATGGCAACCCACTCCAGTGTTCTTGCCTAGAGAATCCCAGGGACGGGGGAGCCTGGTGGGCTGCCATCTGTGGGGTTGCACAGAGTCAGACACGACTGAAGTGACTTACTAGTAGTAGTAGTACTTAGGAAGCAAGCTCCTAGATGCCACTGATCATCCATTGTTGACCCACTTTGAAGGGTACTGTCAAGGTTGTCAAGTCCTTCTCAAGACCGGATTTCAGCTTCCTCAGAACATCCTTGCCAAGATTGTCAGGAAGAGACGCTGAGGTCCCAGCAAGCAGGCCACACAACAGAACAAGATTCCAAAGTTGAAGCATCTTGTCCCGACACCTGGACAGTCATGGGAGGAACAGGAGTGAGAATTACCCACAGGGAAACGGGATCTCGGAGGAGCACCTATCACTCTGACACTCAGCAGTCCTTGAAGATAGACGTGGTCATCTCCCCTCTTACAGACGGGCAGCCCAGGTCAGAGAGCCAGAGAAACTTACTTGCCCAGAGACAACCAACCAGTGGATGAAGACACTACTACCTGAGAAGTCACACTTGACTCCAGGTCAGTTCTCTTTTCTAGAGGTCCTTTATACATGCTGGTTCCTTTGCCTGGAACACTTTCCTCTTTTCATTTAAAACTGAATCATTTCTTACTGCTGACTTTCCAGCTTCAGTAAGACATCATGTCCTCTAGACCTCTCCCCAGAGTCTAGGTTAGGGGGCCCCACTCCACCATCTTGCTGCCTTCATTCACTGTTCAGAGTCCTGGGTACTAGTTAGTGACAACTTGGCTGCCTTTCCCACCAGGCTGTGACTTCCTTAGAGGAGGGACTGTGCCTTATTTCATTGTTTAATTCTCAAATAATAGTAAAAAACCTGCACCTAGTACAGTGTTAGTGTTTGTCAGCCAGTTGTATCTGACCCTTGCTGACACCAAGGACAATAGCCTGCCAGGCTCTTCTGTCCACAGGATTCTCCAGGCAAGAATACTGCAGTGGGTTGCCCTGTACTGCTTCAGGGGAACTTCCTGACCTAGGGATCAAACCATGTCTCTTATGTCCCCTGCATTGGCAAGTGGGTTCTTTACCAAGCACTTAGTATAGTACAAGAAAATAAAGTTAGCTGAATAAAAGTATGAACAAATAAGTGGGCACCACATCATGATGCTGCATTCCTCATCAATTGGACACTTCTAATTGAATCTGTTTCTTAATTTACTCTATTCAAAATAGTTAATTCAAGTGGTCCCACCCCTCTGCCTCTTGCCCCCAGAGCCTTCTGAAGGGCTTCCCTGGTGTCTCAGGTGGTAAAGACTGCAATACAGGAGATCAAACCTAGATTTGATCCTTGGGTTAGGAAGATCCCCTGGTGAAGGAAATGGCAAACCAGTCCAGTATTCTTGCCTGGAGAAATCCATGGACAGAAGAGCCTGGTAGGCTACTGGCTGTGGGGTCACAAAGACCTGAGCAGTACTGAGCGATTACACTTTCACTTTCATCCCTATGCCTCTCATCCCCAAAAACTTCTGTAGGCCTCCATGTGCAGTGACATTAGAGGGGAAATGCACCAGTCACAGGTTTGAAGAAAAATACTTACAAACTTATTGCTCCTCTGCGCAGTCTTCTGGAATTCTGCTCGGTGCTGATGGCCCTTATATTGGTGGTGATGGGGTGGGAGGCTGCCCCTGGAAACAAGCTCTGGGTCCAGAGCCATTGAAGGAGACTCCAATGAAAATAACCTCTGTCCAGAATGATCAGAAAGACTTCTAAAACAAAGGTCATCCGGGATGCTTGAATTGGATGACTATGGAGAGGACTTTGTGCCAAGACTAAGAGCAGGTTCTCATGGAGCCTCCAGCTACCAAGTAGTTGGTCATGCAGCCTTGGGGCTGGGATAAAAACTGAGATGAATTAGAGAATATTCTGGTAGAAGGATCCATAGTGATCATCCAGCTTAATTTTATCAGCATTTACGAACTCAGGCTCACAGAGGGAAAGCAGCCAGCCTGCAAGACATGGACAGAGATGGGGTTAGACGTGTGGCCCAAGGCATCAGGGTCTGTGACCAGTGAGGTCATTCTTCCCAAATCTTCTCTTGTGTCTGAATGTTGTCCATAACATCCTTCACAGTGGAACCAGCCTCAGAACAAATGTTTGCAATGACAGGTGGCTCAGGACCCATCCTCCCCATCTGCCCACTCAATTGAGTCAATAGAGTGTCTCTTAAGAGTGAATATAGTCTGCCTCCATATATATCCCCATATATGCAGTATTCCTCAGCACTTTTTCCCCAACTCCTCTACTCTCAAGGAAGCGGCCAGAAGTTAAAACACTCAACTTAAGCCAAAGTCCCCAACATAACCCCTGTGTCATCTACTCACTGCCACTCCAAACTCACCTACCTCTTTCTTCATGGCCCTACTGTCTTCCTTCTTTTTCAGAAAAATACCAACATCATCGCTGCCTTGGCCCTCTGCACAGACCATTCCCTCTTTACAGAACCCTCCTCTTGAAGCCAAGAGGAGTTTGTTACTGCAATTCGAGCTCACAGTAAGTCCTGACTTAACACATTTGTAGATTCGCATCACCTCTTCCCTTTGAATGACAAGTCCAGGTTCAAATAGCCACAATGGAAACATAACAGACATTAAAACCAGGAGAGCTTGGAGTTCAAATTAACCTTCTTGCTGGGAAGCCTGGGGAGCCTATGGTCCTGAGAAGGAGAAGGACGCATCCAAAGGTACATGTGAATTGAACCCAACTTATTTTCCTCTTCCACTTCATATCTTTTTGGTTTGTTGAAATTTTCTGCTTGGGCAGTAGCTTTTTAAAACAAAAGATTAAATAAAATATCTAATATGTTTGTTTAAACTGTGGATGCCTGAGCTCCTCGCCAGTTACTTAGGGTCAGGGGCTCCAGGGTGGCTGGACAGAAGTGGAGTTATTCAGAATAGTATGGCTCAAAGGTACTTTTGACCTTGAGTTCTAAGAGCTGTGATCCCCACACCATCCTCTAGACCCCACCTCTGCCTAGACATGACTACACAACACTAGGTGCTAATCCTGCATCACCTTGTGACAATTCTAAGGTAGGTCCCTCAAAGCAATTAGGGTCATCAACCCTATTCCCTCCCCCATCCCCCCGCCCTTGGAGCAATTAGGGTCATCAGCCCTGTTGTTCCCCTAGTGTTGAGTTTTCGGGATGGATAGGACCCCACTCAGGGTGCTGCAGACCCCTCTCTAGGATAGGCAGGGTGAGTAGGAGTGTTAAGTGTTAAAAGGTAGAAGAGAAATCCAGTTTTCTGAAGGCTAAAACTAAATCTTCTTTACTATACCTAACTTTCTGACATGGGCAACAGTGATCAAAGGAGCTCTTTATAGGAGTAATTTTGCAGTTATTAAGCAAGAGAGGAATTAAAGTTAAGAAATCCAATATTCATTCATTTTTTTCATTTGTACAAGAGCAATGTCCTTGGTTTCCAGAAAAGGGCACTGTTAATTTAGATACTTGGGTGAAGGTAGCTAAGTCACTTCAGTCGTGTCCGACTCTGTGCAACCCCATAGACGGCAGCCCACCAGGCTCCCCCGTCCCTGGGGGAAACAGTTAAAAACTTATTATGCTTTTGCTCTGTGGAATATGATTAGAAATGTTCTGGACCCTCGTCATGAGGCTGTTAGACAGCCTATGGGAGAGGCTATAGTGGTGGATGGTAGTGGGTCTCCACCTTCTACGCAGATCATATTTTCTGCCATTGACAAAGAAAAGGAGGGAGACTGTGCTCTACCTCCCGAGGAAGGAGAGGGCTTACAGGACGCTGCAGCCGGGCGCCCTGGCGAGCCCCCTCCCCCTCTATGCAAACCTTTAAAAATTTATCCACCACTTTCTGATTTAAGGCGATCACCCCACCTCCACTTGTGCCTCCCAGAACATTGCCTAAGGTTGAAAAAGATAGGGAGAATTTTTTTTTTTTTTTTAACAAAGGAGCTTTTAAAACAGAGCTGCCCCTTTCAGAAAACCCCCTCAGGTGGGCCTCACCCAAGCAAAAAAAAAAAAAAAAGAGAGAGAGAAGAGAACAAAAAAAAAAAAAAAAGGAAAAAAGAAAAGAAAAATAATCATAATAAAAAGGATTCTACAAATAAAAAATGTTTCTCTTACGACCAAATGGAGCATTTTTGCCGGCAATGTCCTGCTAAACAGAGAAAACAAGCCGTGCCAATCAACCCAGGTAGCTCAGGCCTAGACCTCAGTTCCACCACCATAACAATATTAAACCCTGACGTGTGGGTTACGGGAGTGGCTGGCCCCCTTGCCTCAAGACATTCTGGGCTTGTGCTAGGGCGTAGCTCGCTTTCTTTTCAAGGAATTTCAGTGGTGTCTGGTGTAATAGGTTCTGGTTATACTGGGGAAATTAAAGTTTTAATCTCGCTACCTACTAAAACTGTGCAAATTAATAAAGGTCAAAGAACAGCACAGCTTTTGCTTTTTACCTTATTATCAGATAGAAAAACCTTGACTTCTCAAGCTGGGGCCCCAGAAGATTTGGATCTAGTGATCTAGCTTTTAGGGTGCAGGAAATTACCACTTCTAGGCCTTTGAAAGATCTTTTAACTCAAGGAAATAAAATGTCACGGCTGCTACACACAGGAGCAGATGTTTCTTGCATTTCAGGAAAAGACTGGCCCAGCTCCTGGCCCACTCATACTACTGAAAACGAGTTGGTGAGATTAGGAAGAGCCCCTATAGTAGCTAAAAGTGCAAAAATTTTAAATTGGCAATTTGGGGATACTTGTGGAACTCTCCAGCCTTCACTCCCCTTTACCCTATGGGGGAGGGATGTGCTGTCTCAAATGGGAGTGTTACTTTTTAGCCCTGATGATAAAGTGACCTCTCAAATGCTACAGATGGGCTATGATCCATCAAAAGGATTAGGTAAACAGCAATCAGGAATAATTGAACCAATTAGCCCAACTCCTGCAAGCTATGAACTGGATTGGATTATCCAAATTTATAATGGAAGCCATTGTTTTTGCTGCCGACCCCATTACATGGAAATCTCAAGACCCATTGTGGGTGGAAAAATGGCCTCTGCCTAAAGAAAAATTACTGGCAGCTAAAATGTTAATTTCTGAACAACTTGTATTGGGATATATTGAGCACTCCAATAGCCCCTGGAACACTCCTATTTTTGTTTTTAAGACAAAATCTGGTAAATGGCGCCTTTTACAGGATTTGAGAAGGAAATGGCAATCCACTCCAGAATTCTTGCCTGGAGAATTCCATGGACGGAGAAGCCTAGTAGGTTACAGTCCATGGGGTCGCAAAGAGTCGGACATGACTGAGCGACTTCACCTTCACCTTCACCTTCAATGCCACTTTGGAGGACATGGGAGCCTTACAGCCTGGGCTCCCTTCTGCAGTAGCAGTTCCAGAGGGATATAATATAATTGTAATTTATTTACAAGATTGCTTTTTCACTATTCCTTTAAGTGCTGAGAATAAAAAGTGATTTGCCTTTAGTCTGCCATCAGAAAATCTTAAACAGCCTTATTTAAGATTTCAATGGAAAGTTTTACCTCAGGGAAGGAAAAATAGCCCTACCTTATGTGAAAAATTTGTCAATGCCGCTTTGGAGCATATTAGAGCTAAATATGAACAAGTATATATGATCCATTACATGGATGATATTTTAATAGCTCGTCCTGATAGAGCTCATTTGCAAACTGTACTCCAAGATTTGACCCCAGGCATTGTCAGCTAGAGGTTTAAAAATTGCCCCAGAGAAAATTCAAATCAATCCACCCATAACCTACTTGAAGGTGAAGTCACTCAGTCGTGTCCGACTCTTTGCGACCCCGTGGACTGTAACCTACTAGGCTTCTCTGTCCATGGGATTCTCCAGGCAAGAATACTGGAGTGGATTGCCATTTCCTTCTCCAGGGGATCTTCCCAACCCAGGGATCAAACCCGGGTCTCCTGCATGGAGGCAGATGCTTTAACCTCTGAACCACCAGGGAAGCCATAACCTACTTAGGAAGAGTCATAAATTCAGGAACAGTGACTCATGCCCCACTGCAACTAAGGAAAGACCGTCTTGTTACTTTAAATGATTATCAGAAACTTTTAGGTGATATTAATTGGATTAGGTCTTATTTAAAATTAACCACAGCTGAACTAAAGCCTCTTTTTAACATTTTATGAGGAGATTCTAATCCAACTTCTAAAAGACAATTAACTGCTGAGGCTCGGGAGGCTCTAGGCAAAGTAGACGCAGCTTTATCCGATAGCTATGTAAAAAGAATTGATTTAATAGCAACTGTCAATTCCTTTGCCCAGCAACCCCTACGGTACCTATGGGTGTTTTATGGCAAAACGACCCTCTAGAGTGGGTGCATCTTCCCGCCCAAGCTAAAAAAGTAGTGGCTTCTTATCCAGGCTTGATAGCAACGTTGATATAATAAGGGAGGAAATGGAGCCTTGAATTGTTTGGTAAAGAGCCATCAGAAATTGTAATTCCATATAAAAAGGAACAGCTTGATGCACTTCCAATGTTTGATGAAGATTGGCAGATTGCTATAGGAAATTATTATGGTCAAATTTTGCATCATTTACCCTCACATGCTTTGTTAATTCAAAAATTAAAGGAAGGGGAATTTAAGTATGGTTCCCCCCATCAGATTTTACAACATGCTCTCTTTGTAATAAATAATTTAAATGATGATTCATCCAGAACCCCTGCAATGCTTCATCATTGGCGTCTGGAACAACAAAATGTAAAGCCGTTGGTGAAATGGAAGGACCTCCTCTCCGGACAATAGAAGGGTCCTGACCCATTATTAACTAGCAGTCGAGGATACGCTTGTTTTTTTTCGACAGGACGCAGACTCTCCAATTTGGGTCCTGGACAGGCTGATTCGTCATGTCGCAGCTCCCCAGACATCCGATTCCTCCACTGCCAGGACCCCTCAAAAGGAAGAGGCCTCCTCTACCTCCGCTTCCTCCGCCAGCACGGGAAACGCTGCCGACTTTGGGATGACTGATATCAGAGATCACGGATGAGCAAGGAATGGATCCGCCCACCAGGCAGATGTCAACTTCGCATACAGGATATTGCTCCCCCTGATCCTTTGCCCCGCAAAAAGATGCCAGGTCGCCCTGCTCAGGTGACTCAACAAGCCCCCATTCCCACCTGGGTTCAAATTAAAACGCTCTGTCACCAGTCACGGGGAATTGCTTCCTTGCAGGGATCTCCAGTCTCTCCTGAAAAGGTGTTTATTGCCATACTTGCTTTGCTTTCCTGCCAATGTTGAAACGTCCACCCTATCTCATGATACCTATAACTGTAACTACTCATTGGTATGATAATTATGGTCTCACTGTGTTAAAACAACTACAAGATTTAATGCAATCACAATGGTTTGTGGGCTTACTAATCATAGGGAGTTCAGCTTTAATAACAACAATTACTACTGTTACTATTACTGTTACTGTTACCTTGGCAGCAATATCATTGACTCAACAAGTGCATACTGCCCAATATGTTGAAAAATCATATTTTAGGTGTTTGGAATAGCTCAGACATTAGTTTAGACTTAGGGAAACTTCATAATCAGATACAGACCGTGGGACACTCTCAATTGGATTTTACTGCCCCTGGAGCAGCTAATGACTTTTTCCACACTTTCTCTAACTTTATTTCTGGAAAGAACATTCTGTCTACTATTTTCAGTTATACTGCTGTTGGTGCCTTAGTTCTGCTTCTTATAATCATTCTCCCTTGTATTGTCAGGATCCTTCAGCAGAGCATTCAGAAACTCACGACTGAACTACATCTGGCTTTTTTAAGAAATAAAAAAGGGGGAGATGCCGGAAGCCAGCATGACGAATCCCGCCCATGGCAAAGGTCATGAGGTTAAGGGACCCGACAGGCAAAGGCGAGTCGGGCCTTAAGGGAACCTCACTGGATCTGCTCGTGCATCTGCCCCCAAACCAGAGTTTGCCTGCCTTATGGCATTGTGCTTTTTGCCTAGTCTTCTGACATTATACAAGGGGCTATCCCCCACCACCTCTCTCTGTAATGGAGTTAACTAAGGACTCCAGTTAATAAATCTGGGCGTGACAAGGGTTTTTCCGTCCAAAAATCTCTCTGCTGGCAGACTAGCTTGTGTGACAGGATTATCCACATTCTAGGTACATGATTGTTTACAACCTCTCAATCATAAAGAGCACAGAGAGTTTGGAGTATTTTGAGTCTTAATTAGCATAGGGCTTTTCTCATTGTTGAGTCAATGACTGCCATCAGGCCTCCATACCCTTAAGCACCTGGGAGTATGTTTTGAATTTTCTCTTTGTTATAAATCACTGTGAAGGTGAAGGTGAAGGTGAAGTCGCTCAGTCGTGTCCGACTCTTTGCGACCGCATGGACTGTAGCCTACCAGGCTCCTCCGTCCATGGGATTCTCCAGGCAAGAGTACTGGAGTGGGGTGCCATTTCCTTCTCCAGGGGATCTTCCCGACCCAGGGATCGAACTCAGGTCTCCCGCATTGGAGGCAGAGGCTTTAACCTCTGAGCCACCGGGGAAGCCCACTGTACTCCTCCTTTTTTTGTTATAAACCATGTATCCTTGCAATGTAAGAATGTAATGTTATCACTATCTTAAGACTAAGCAGATCTTAAGGGAATAACAAGTTTTCTGATTGACTAACCTTTATCAATAGAAAGTAAGACGGGGCCATAAAATGCTAATTGGTCTCCAGACCAGAAGATATTGTAAACAAATGTAAGACCCTTGTAAGAACAAAGATATGCAAAGAACACTGTCTTTAGATAAGGGTCAGAGCAGCTGTTTACATTTATCTCTATGTACAACTAAAGATATAAAAGCGAACCTGGAAAATAAAGAAACCGATCAGTTCCTGGAAAGACTGGTCTCCTTGTGTCGTTCTTTCTCTCTCCTTCTGGCTGAATTCCC
Source organism: Cephalophus harveyi (assembly GCA_006410635.1). Taxonomy (NCBI): domain Eukaryota; kingdom Metazoa; phylum Chordata; class Mammalia; order Artiodactyla; family Bovidae; genus Cephalophus; species Cephalophus harveyi. Next base: position 13,446 of record SJYT01017643.1, read on the forward strand.
ATCTGGAGCGTGGATGCCCGCCAAGCCTACTAATTTTTCGGGGGCTTCTAAGATCTGACTGGGTTGGGCTTTGTGTCTCCTCTCCTTTGGGAGAACGGGAAGACGCCTGTGGCCTATGTAGGTGGTGCAAACCTCTTTTCTCGAGATTTTATTGGTACTCTGCGTAAACCAAGTTATTCAGCCTCTTTTCTCCACTGATTTTTCCCACTGAGCTATCCTTATTCAATCCCTCTTTATATCTTTAATTAACACTTAATTAAGCTATTCTTTCCTGATCGCTGACTCCGTCTCCCCTTTGAATTCTCTGGATCCACAGGGGCTGGACCCCGGTACTCAGGGAAGGAGCTTTCACTCAGATCACATTGAGGCCAGCTGGTCAATCAGGAGAGTCCTTAGGCTTGAATAACCTATTTATTCCTTGACCTCTGCTGTTTTAAAAGTTGGTTGTAATATCTGGTGCATTGGGCATATGTCAACCAGGAACACCCGGTCCAGGAAGCACAGATGGGTGCCCACATGGCATTAGGCTGGGAACAGTGGTAGGGAGCTTCAGGTCACCCAGGGTCAGTCTCTTCTGTTCACCCAACTGCACCTCAGCAGGGACCTGTAGCTCTATCCTTGATGTGAACACAGGAAGGTCCTAGCAGTGGTAAAGTTAGAGGTTTGGAAAGCTAGTGTTCCTCATGCTGACTCTGGTTCCATCATCAGAGCCCAGGGTAAATACCCAATCCTGGGGCAGGGACATGGAGGATCTTATCCAGCACAGCCTTGAACTGGTCAACAGACTCACCTCATAGGCTGTCAGCACCCAGTTCTGCAAATGTCTGAAACCTCTCCTTCCCTGGTACTGGGCACAGAGCTGAGTGTTGTGCAGAAATCTTGTGCAGAGAATTGTTGCAACTCACGAGCACAGCCCAAGGGACTGAGTGTGATGTAGTAACCTCAGACCTGGTGTTGGCCTCAGGCTTCAGCTGCCTCATTGTAAAATGGTGAGACAACTCCATGCTTAGTGGCAAAATGGAAGTTGCAATATCCCAACTCTGGGGTGATGATATACAGACTTGATGTACTCCTTTCCAGTTTGGAACCAATCTGTTGTTCCACGTCCAATTGTAACTGTTGTTTCTTGACCTGAGAAATACAGATTTCTCAGGAGGCAGGTAAGGTGGTCTGGTATTCCCATCTCTTTCAGAATTTCTCACATTTTATTGGGACCCACAGAGTGAAAGGCTTTGGCATAGTCAACAAAAGAGAAGTAAATGATTTTCTGGAACTCTTACTTTTTCAATGAGCCAATGCATGTTGGCAATTTGATCTCTGTTTTTTTCTGGCTTTTCTAAATTCAGTTTGAACATCTGGAAGTTCAGGGTGTACCTACTGTTGACGTCTCTCTTGGAGAATTTAGAGCACTGCTTTGCTAGTATGTGAGATGAGTGCAATTGTGCAGCAGTTTGAAAACTCTTTGACATTGCCTTTTTTTGGGATTGGAATGAAAACTGCAATTTTCCAGTCCTGTGGCCACTGCAGAGTTTTCCAAATTTGCTGGCATATTGAGTACAGCACTTTCACAGCATCATCTTTTAAGATTTTAAATAACTCAACTGGAATTCCATCACCTCCACTAGCTTTGTTTGTAATGATGCTTCCTAAGGCACACTTGACTTCGTGTTCCAGGATGTCTGGCTCTAGGTGAGTGATCACACCATCATGGTTATCTGGGTCATGAAGATCTTTTTTATGTAGCTCTTCCCTGTATTCTTGCCACCTCTTCTTAACATCTGCTTCTGTTAAGTCCATACTGTTTCTGTCCTTTATTGTGCCCATCTTTGCACGAAATGTTCTCTTAGTATCTCTAATTTTCTCAAACAGATCTCCAGTCTTCCCCATTCTATTGTTTCCCTTATTTCTTTGGACTGCTCAATTAGGAAGGCTCTCTTATCTCTCCTTGCTATTCTTTAGAACTCTGCATTCAGATGAGAATATCTTTCCTTTTCTCCTTGCCTTTAGCTTCTCTTCTTTTCTCAGCTATTTGTGAGGCTTCCTCAGACAACCATTTTGCCTCTCTGCATTTCTTTTTCTTGGGGATGGTCTTGATCACTGCCTCTTCTACAATGTTGTGAACTTCCATCTATAGTTCTTCAGGCACTCTGTCTATCAGATCTAATCCCTAAATGTATTTGTCACTTCCACTGCATAATTGTAAGGGATTTGATTTAGGTCATACCTGAGTGGATTGGTGGTTTTCCCTACTTTCTTAAATTTAAGTCTGAATTTGGCAATAAGAAGTTCGTGATATGAGCCACAGTTGCTCCCGGTCTTCTTTTTGCTGACTGCACAGAGTTTCTCCATGTTTGGCTGCAAAGAATATAATCAATCTGATTTTGGGATTGACCATCTGCTGATGTCCATGTGAAGAGTCTTCTCCTGAGTTGTTGGAAGAAGGTGTTTGCTATGACCAGTGCATTCTCTTGGCAAAACTCTGTTAGTCTTTGCCCTGCTTCCTTTTGTACTCCAAGGTCAAATTTGTTTGTTACTCCAAGTATCTCTTGATTTCCTACTTTTGCATTCCAGTCCCCTATGATGAAAAGGGCATATTTTTGGGGTGTTAGTTCTAGAAGGTCTTGTAGGTCTTCATAGAACCATTCAACTCAGTTTCTTTGGCATTACTGGTCGGAGCATAGACTTGGATTACTGTGATATTGAATGGTTTCCTTTGGAAATGGACAGAGATCATTCTGTCATTTTTGAGATTGCACCCAAGTACTGCATTTGGAACTCTTGTTTACTATAAGAGTTACTCTTTTGCTGACCCTGAGGGCTAATCCAAAAAGTTTCCTTAAAATTCAACATTCAAAAAACTAAGATCATGGCATCTAGTCCCATCACTTTGAAAGGTTGTTTTTGAATTATGACGCTGGGATTCTTGGCCCCCGGAGGAGAATTCAATCAGGGGCCAGAGACGAGGCTTGATCGCTCAGAGCTTTTGTGTAACAAAGTTGTATTAAAGTATAAAGGAGATAGAGAAAGCTTCTGACATAGGCATCAGAAGGGGGCAGAAAGAGTATCCCCCTGCTAGTCTTCAGCTGGATGTTATATAGTCACAAGCAGCCTGTTAATGAAAGAAAGGAATGTCTCAAAACTCAGAATGGCACCAGGCCCCTCACCTATAAGATGTATTTTGGGATAATCTTGGCACCAAATGGTTTATCTTAGGCCATAAAATGATTAACTTGAATCTTGAAGAAGGGCAGATCACCATACAGATAGTTTCATTTACATAGATTAGAGGAACAATATCGGAGTATAACAAACTGGTTTATCAAGTAGGTTCTGAGCCCAAAAGCCAACTTGAAGACAGAGTTTGGGGTAAATGCATAGTACATTAGCATAGCTTAAGACAAGCATTTCCATAAGAAAAAGGCATTCAGGTGAAACCAGGTGTCATTATGGCAACACAGAATTTTAAGAAAAACCTCCTTTTAAATTTGTATAGATAAGGAAAAAATATCACTAGTTTGTTTCCTCCTGCCCCTTAAGAGAGATAAAAATGTCTGACACTTGCAGGCTATTTCCTCCTTTTGGAGACCCTTGGCCTTCCTGCCTGTTACCCTCTCAACTTCATGGCAAATAGACGGAGAAACAATGGAAACTGTAACAAACTTATTTTGGAGGGTTTGAAAAATCACTGCAGATGGCGACTGCAGCCATGAAATTAAAAGACGCTTGCTCCTTGGAAGAAAAGCTATGATCAACCTAGAAATCATATTAAAAAACAGAGACATTACTTTGTGACAAGATGCGTCTCATCAAAGCTACGGTTTTTCCACTAGTCATGTATGGATGTGAGAGTTGGACCATAAGGAAAGCTGAGTGACAAATGTTATGCCCGAAGCCCAAGTCCCCAAAACTGAGAGAATAAGACGTCCACAGCAATGCAAAAGCATAAAGGGGTTTTATTGCTAGCTCAAGCTAGGGCTCCCGTCTCATCCAGCACAGTGGAGTCTTGACGAGAGCCCCGAGCTCTGAATCACAGCTACTTTTATACAGGCGGTTCTTAGTACAGCTGGCGGGTAATGATTGGCTGAGCCATACGTGATTTTCAAATCCCACATCCCTATCCGGATTGGCTCAGGTTTGGCGCCATTGGGGACTTTCCCAGGGTGTGGTTCCCCAGAGTCATGACTCAGGTGTTACAAGAATCTGAATCTTAGGCTTAGTGTAGCTTGTTGAGCCTGTCATGGCTCAGGTCTGGTCCCTTAATACGAAGAATTGGTGCTTTTGAACTGTGGCATGGTGGGACTCTTGAGAGTCTCTTGGACTGCAAGAAGATTAAACCAGTCAATTCTAAAGGAAACCAGCCCTGAATATTCATTGGAAAGACTGATGTTGAAGCTGAAACTCCAATACTTTGGATACCTAATGTGAAGAACTGACTCACTTGAACAGACCCTGATGCTGGGAAAGATTGAAGGCAGGAGGAAAAGGGGACAACAGAGAATGAGATGGCTGGATGGCATCATCAGCTCCAGGAACATGAGTTTGAGCAAGCTCCAGGAGTTGGTGATAGACAGGGAAGCTTGGCATGCTGCAGTTCATGGGGTTGCAAAGAGTCAGACATGACTGAGTGACTAAACTGAACTGAACTCTGCAGTTGGGCAAACTGGGTTTGAATCCTCTTTTGTCTGTTGCTGGCTGTGTGGCCTGGACAAGGAGCTTCATCTCCCTGAGCTTCAGGTCCCCTAAATGTGAAATGGGACTAACTATGGGCCTCTCCACCTAGGTGTGCTGTGAGAAGTGGTGGGATAATGTGTGTAGACTCCTGACACATGGTTACTACAGTGATGATTACAATTGTTGCTGGTTTATTATCACCTCACTCCACTCTGCATGTGGTTTCTCATCTATTTATGACCCCAATGCACATGGTTATGGAGAGGCTCTAGTGGGTAGATTAAGCAGCCAATACGCTTAATCAATTGCAGCTGCATTTCTTATTTTTATGTGCAGAAAAGACTAAATGAGGTTGAATGGGCTCAGATCTATAGGATACCTATGTTCACAAATTCTGGCACTGTTGGGTGCTGATATATACCCCTTGGCACAGATGATTTCTCATTTTGTCTCAGTTTCCCTTCTGGGATCAAGTTAGGGAGTTTAGCTGTGGTCTCAAGTAGCACTCTGATTGATTGTAGTGCCTGGATGTAGCTTTAGCCAAGATGCCCTCACAGGAAGCTTCTGGGCTTGGAGGGAAGGATTGATTAGTGATGTCTGCCACAAGGTCAGGAGGAGAGAGTAGACACTCTGCATGTTTCCCGATGCAGGACCAGGTCATATCTAAGGTCCCTGCAACCCGTGACACCACATGTTCATGGAGGTGGGACCCTAGGACATGCCTACTCCTCGAGGAAGGAGAAGGAGACCCTGTCATGGTTCCAGCCTTGGCTCTGTTAATAATCTGTTTTGTGACTCTGAGCAAGACGTTCGTTTTCTCCCATGGTCTGCATGAGACTATAATTAAGAGTAGTCTGGGTAGACTTACCAGCTGGAAAACATGGTATCTTTGTTGGCGAAACACTGAGCAGTATCCCCACTTACAGAGAGACAGATCCTGAGCAGTGTGGTTGGCTGAGGAGAAATGAAAAGCTGGAGGGAGAGAAGGATTGACGTTCTGGGTGGATGGAACAGCTTAGAGAAAGGCTCAGCACTGACCCAAGTGGGCTACTGCTTAAGAGAAGTCCTGAATTGTGTGACCTCCCTGTGCAGTTGTGTGGGACTTGGGATTGTCACAAAATATAGATGAAAATTCTCATCCCTTTGTTATGGCCAGCAGGGGGAGAACCAGAACCGGAGGAGACTGACTTCACATGAAATCCAGCTTTGCCTCTGACCAGCTGTGTGGCCCTGTAGATGTCACTGCCCCTCTCTGAGACTCAGTTGCCACACCTACGCCAAGATCCCTTCACTGTATCACTCAGTATAAATCATAATTGAGTGAGATACAATGTATAAGGATTGAATATGGGATTTCTCAACACTGTTTGACAGTAATTCGAGTGTGTAAAGCTGACATTCATCTTGTGCCTACCAGTGTCAGACTCTGGTTAAGCATTTCCCACTCGTTAACTCATTTAATCATCACAACCTTGCAACAAGGAAGTTTTGCTGTTAACTCCACTGAGCAGGTGAGAGAACTGTGGCTCTAGTAAGTTGACTGAGATCACACAGTTAGCAAAGAGCAGAGGCCAAGTCTAGCTCAGCTCTTTCCAACCTCTCACCTCCCTCCTTCCCAGCAGCCTTGGTACAGCCTGAACTGAGGTCCTCTTGGGAGAGCTAAGGAGAGCTGGTCCAAGGCCCCTCAGCTGCCCCAAGGGCTCAAAGGCCTCCTGAGATGACTCCACTCTGTGAGGCAGCCTTCATCAGACAGAAGGCCTGTGAGTGAAGCAGCCTCTGTGTGGCCCTGGTCTCACTCAACCCGAGTCTCCCGTGAGGACAACGGTGGTTCTTCCCTCACAGAAATATACACAGAGCTGAGATGGCTCCTTGGCAAATGGGCAAAGGTTCCCTGGGCCTCTTGGCAGGAAAGTCAGATCCCCTCAAGGAAAGGAGAAGCCTGGGGACCCTGAGGTGTTAGCCTGGGTCAGTCCTCTGCAGAGGTGATGCAGCTGTGAGTAAGGGGTCTCTGTTCCCCATTCCAAATCAAAGGGGAAATTGAGGGCTTGCATTTTGAGAAGATAGAGGACTACAAGGAGAACCCCATCAGTCCTGGGCTGAAGAGACCAAGGCCAGGAGAGCGGGACCTGCAGAGGCTGGGAGAGGAGGCTGAGTATGGGAGCCAGGATGTCACTGCTCTGAGCAAGGGAGCCCAGAGCCACGGGTTTAAACCGAGTCCCTCTAGCCGCTGTGCTATAACCTTGATGAGTCACTTGTCCTCTTTGAGCCTCAGCTTCCTAATCTGTCCAGTGGGGCAAAGAGCAGGGTCTCCTGGCAGAAGGGTGCTCTCAGGAAGTCATGAGGTTAGGTGTGCTAGTGAAGACAACTCTCCAGCATGGTGGTGGTGTTAGCAGAAGCAGAGTGAGGCTGTTGCTATGTGACCTCAGGTCGCTTTCTTGCCCATCCAGGGCCTCAGTGTTCCCATTTCTAAGACAATAAAATGCAGCTGGATAATCCCAAAAGTCCCTTCCACGTTCAGATCCAGTTCTCCACTGCCCTGATTGCCCATACCTCATCTGCCCTGAAATACCAATGGAAAGAATGCCATGGACCACACAAGAGTAACAGAAATGGCTTTTTATTGCTGGGGGTGGAGGGTGATGAGTACAGTGTGTCCTGAGTATGGGGAGGAGTATCTGAGAAGTGTCCTTTGACTGGGCTCAGTTGTCCCTCCTGATGGATGGTGGTAGCACTGACCGTCCCAGAGGGAGACTGTGCAGAGATTCAGTCAAGATTCAATCTGGAAGAAGACCCCAGTGTGAGCATTGCACACCCTGGGGCTCTTACTGGCAATTGCATTCACTTGGCAATTGCGTTCACCAGGCACTGCTGCAGGAGTGGTTCCCCACAAACCCTGGGAGCTCTGAGGCTCGGGAAGGGACCAGCACCAGTGGTTTGGGGTCTTTCTCTGGCACCTGGCACTGGCCCCTCCTCATCCCCTCACCCTCCCACCCCCCTCACCTTAGCAACAATGACTGATGTGAAAAGACTGATCAGGGCCCAGAGGAGCCAGGGTTCAGGGCTCAGTGTAAGATCACGATCAGGGATCAGACTGAGATGCAGGTCAGATTCTGTGACCAGCGTCAGGGCTCAGTCAACTACTGAAGTCAAAGCTCAGGCTGACTGTTCCAGTTTCAGTCCAGGTGCAGAATCAAGTGGCGTCTGGGGGTGTGATTAGGGTCAGGACTGGGTCTATGATCAAGACCAGGGCTCAGTCTGCTACTGGAGAAAGAAGAGAAGCCAAGCTTGCTTCTGCTTCTCCACGGGCCCTGTAGGGGGTCCCATCCTCCCTGAGCCCAGGGTCCTGAGCTTGGTCAGTCCTCACCAGCAGGAGGGCATCGCAGCAGTTTCCTCATCTGTGCTCTTCACTTTCCCTGTTGGGCTTCCTGAAGTTCAGCTGAAAGAAGACATCAGTAGCAGTTTTCAGCCTCCAGCACTGGAGAGCTGAATAGAAATCAGACACCAGTGGTTCCCACTATCCAGATGGTCAGGCTGACAGCCATGGGACCACTCACATGTCACTCCATGTCTCTGAACCTCAGTTAGATCACCTGAAACATGGGCATGATGATGCTGCCCACACCCGCAGGACTGTTGCAGGGATCCAGGGAAGTGGTGAACAGGAAGCACAGAGCGATCACCCAAGAACTGGGCCTGTGGCTGTTTTCTAGAAGGACTGCATTCAGGACCCTGACCTGTCACTCACCCCCATTACTGTTTCTCCACAGCCCCAGAAACCTCAGTTGTGCCAGAGACCCAGGTCAAGGAAAGCCCCCAGGGGCTGGAGGTAAAGCCATAGCTCCTCATAAAGAAGGGAAAGGGAAGGGACGATTTTTATCATTGATGTCTACTGGATATTAGGCTCTTTCTGCTTTTTCCGTAAATCCAGTCATCAGCTCATCCATGTTTACTCTCTCCTTTCACCTGGGAGGAATCCTAGGCTCAGAGAGGTGGAGCCAGTTGACCCCCATCCAACAGTTAAGTAGCACATCCAGGATTTGAACCCAGATCTGGCCCGTCCTCTTTCTCACATCATTCTCAGCAACTGGTTCTATTGGTTTGACAAAGGAAGGCAGCAAAAGTTCTCAGGGGCCCAGAGAGGCCCTCAGTCTGCAGGGACCCTTCTATCCGCAGTCTCCAGACTTGCTCAGGACAAAGGGTCTTCAGCCTCCAGGACCCCCTCACCAGACCTGCTGGTGCTGTAGGCATGGAGTGGCCTGCTCCCCTCTGTGAGGCTGCAGAGGGAGCCCCTTCGCCACTTCCCCAGGCTGTGACTTACCAATGCGGTTCTTAACATACTCCGCATCCAGGCTTTCAAGGAGGCCGCGGACTACTGGGCACAGCTGAGGGTGACAAGGAGGGAAAGAGAGACACACAGAGAGAGAAATGGAGAGAGGAAAGGAAGGAAAGAGGCCAGAGGAGTGAGAGGAGAGATGGAGAAGGAAGAGGACTGGTTATTACCTGCTGTGAGCACCCTGCCCGCCACCCAGAGATGCTCAGTACTGGGGGCCTCAGAACTTCAGACCCTTAGGATTCTAGAACCCTGGAAACCTAGAAGGCCCAAATCTCAGAACCAGAGGACACTAGAATCCTAAAACCTCAGAACATGAGAATCCTAGAACCTTAAAGAATCTAGACTTTTAACATTCTAGAACCCTATCCCCTCAGAAACCTTGACCTCTGGACTCTGAAACTTTATAGAGTTAAACAGGGCCTGGGAACTATAGAGAAATGGTTCTGTGTTTTTCACAATTTTGTGTGCCTAAAATTCCCTGAGGATGTTGTTAAAAGGCAATTATTGGGCACCAGGTCTGGGGTAGGACCTAAGAGTCTGCATTTCTAACCAGTGTCCATGGGAGGTCAGTGATGCTGGTTGAGGAACACACTTTGAGGATGACTCAAGTTCAGTAAATCACAGAACATGAAGGATTTTTTTTTTTTTAATAAAGCCAGATTCCCAGCTCCCTTCCAGAGTGACTAATATAAAATCTTTGGAATTTTGTGCACGTGATACATATGGCATTTTTATATGATACACATGAATCTGAAATATGGTATATATAGTTTTTGCATTTAAATGAATTAAATATGTGTTGAATGAAGAAAAATATTATCTAAAATTCCTGATGTAAGTCCATGCGTATGGTAAATGGTTCAAGTGAGGACCCAGTGATTTCAACTCAAGTTGGGGCCCTGTTCACCTTCTCCTCAGGCCAGGCTGAGTGAAGAGGGGCAGGTAGCAACTCAGAGCCCAAAGGGAAGTTGGCCCCCCAGAAGGGAAGGTGCCCAGAGAGTAGAATCTACCGAGAGAAAGTCACCCCTGCTCTCACTAGGCTTGGCTCTGCACCCCCAGGAGTGGGGGACTCACCTCATAGTGTGTCACGAGGGACAACACTTCATTCACAAGGTTGATTGCAAAGTCCACAACGTTATGGAGCACTCCAATGCGCCTGGAGAAGAGAGGGAATTGATAAAGCTTTGTGAAGTTGGCTGAGCAGCCAAGTGGGAGAGTGGAAAGAGGGCTGAAGATGGTGGAGCACCTTGAAGTCAGGTGACTTGAGTCTCTACCCAGGGCAATCATCAGTTAGAACCCAATGGTTGACTAGCAGCCTACATTCTTCAATAGCTCATTAGAGTCTCATCACAGTCCTGAGAACTCATCTATCCATCCATCCATCTGTTCTACTATCCACCCATCCATCCATTCTTCTATCCATACATCTATCCATTCTTCCATCAATCCATCCATCCACCCATTCTTCCATCCATCCATCTTTGCATCCATCCATTCTTTCCTCTATCCATTCACTCATTTTTCAGCACAATTTTAGAGAGCATTAACTATGTGCCTGGAACCAAGCCTGTCTGGGGACACAGTGATGAACAAACCACAAGCAGTTCCTAATGGAACTGGGTCAACCCAGTATTAACACGTATTCCTAAGGCTGGCTCCTTCCCACCTTCAGCTCTCAGTGTAACTGTCACCTCAGGGCAGCCCTCGTGACTGCTTGCCTATGGGAGGGCTTTGTGTCATAGCACCCTGTTAAGTGTGCTGTTCTGCCCAGGGATGATTGCAACCAACATTTTCCTTCTGGGTTCATTGCTATTGGACTGAATGCTCTCCTGTCTGCCCTTCCCTCCAGAGACTAAACTCCATGAGAACAAGATCCTTGCCCTCAGTCACCAGTAAATTCTCCAAAGCTCAGAATGGTGGCTGCTTGGCATACAGCAGATGCTCCACACATTTTCTAATGAAAGACTAAATGAAGTAAACCTATAATTGAATATATAACGACAATTTGTGACTGGTATTCAGAAGGGTGAGAGTAGAATCTTATGAAAGAGAGGAAGAGGAACCTTGTTTCAGGCCCTAAACGAGCAGACATATGTGGAAAAAGATGCAGGAAAGGTGTCCTAGGTGCCTGAGCAGCCCACGTACAGGTCTTGAGTGGAAGGAGGTTGCCTGAGGCACAGAGCAAAAGTTAGCATCTCTGGGGCAGAGAGGGCAAGATGTGGATCTAGGTCAGGTAGAGCCTAGATGGCCTTGGGAGGGCCTGAGACTCCACCCAAAGTGGAGAGAAAAACCCCCACAGAGTTTGAAGCAGCAGAGTGGAATGCCATTTTACAGATAAGGCCCTGAGACCTGGAAGGCGGGATGATTTCCCTGGGGGTTTGGGCAAGGCAGTGTCCAGCAGGGCTCAGGCATTTGGATTTACAGCTCAGTCTTCTAAATGATGGTAGGTGCAGAGCCTATATTTGGTTTGGGGAGTCTTTAGTTAACCTGTGATCAGATCCCTCACTGAGGTAGGATGGACTGACTCTGCTCATGGCTCAGCGTTTTTCCCTGGGAGAACATCCTACCCCAGCCTTCAGCTTCCAGACCACTTCTCCTCTCAGCCACGACAAGGATCAGACTTTCTCCTTCCATCCTCTTCCCTGGGCTAAACATGCTCTTCCAAGATTGCAGTTTAAAATATAGTGTTGGTGGGTTACCAGAGATTAGTGATTTCAATGGAGAGGATTAAGTTTTCAAGATCTCATTTTGGGAATTTCTCAGTGGGTAGAGGATGATTTGGGGATAGTCTGAAGTTAGAGCTCATGGTAGGCATTTACTTCTCCTCTTCTTCCTCCCAACTAGAGGAAAGAAGATAAACACAGTGGATTACTATTATTATCATTACTATTATTGAGGCACATTGTGTAATATGAGAAGGGTCAGTTCTTCAAGTAGACATAACAATGTTAAATGTGCAGGCATCTAACAACAGAGTTTCAAAAAGCATGAAGCAAAAGCAGATAAAGTTGAAAGGTGAAATATAGAAATGCCCAGTTATGGTTGGAGGGGTCAGCATTCCTGGCTCCGTAAGGGGAAGAACCAAGAGGCAGAAAGTCAGCATGGACATTATCATTACTGAGACCTTAGTATGTGCCAGGATGTATGCTAAACACTCACAGTTTCTCATCTGGCCAACAGAGGAGGCTACGAGTTAGGTATTATACCATCCTCAGTTTACAGATGTGAAAACTGAAGCTTCTAGAGGCTACATTGATACCAAAACCACAAGTTAGTGGCAAAGCTAACTTGACTCCAGAGTCAGACCTCTTCTTTACCAAACTCTGCTCCCTCCCAGGTAAGGATTAGGGTTGAAATTTTGAGTTTCCAACTCCTCTCAGATCCCCTCTCTGCTGAGATGTGTGGACCTGACCTGCCCAGCACGGTGAGTGAGATGCTGTGTTGATCATTCCTGCATTCTTCCACGACCACCTGGGAGACACCGGTCTCTTCATCAGTTTCAACGCTGACACTAAACTGGAGGACCAAGTTGAGGGCCAAGTCGACAATCTCACCCAACACAGGCCTGCAGGAAAACAGATTCACAGTGAACAGAGAGGGAGAAGTCCCTTCGCATTGCCCACTTTAGTCTCTCTCTTGTGTGGACATTATATGGGATGTCTATGGGCAAGGACAGGGAAGCCTGGCACGCTGCAGTCCTTGGGGTCTCAAAGATTCGGTCGGGACTTAGTGACTGAACAACAAATGGACAACAACAACATAGCCTGTGTTCTTTATGGAATCCACATTCTTACATTAGATTTTGTTCTCCTGGCCAGAGTGTTTGGTTTATGTGAAATGTTTATAGAATATCACACCAATGATTAAAAAAAAAAAAGATTTAACATTTCTTTAGCAAAATACTATGTTAGGTATTTCCAAAAAATATATTTTGCCTGGATTAGTCCATTTAATCCCGACAGCAATTCCATGAGAAAGATACTATCATTGTCTTTGTTTTCAGAATGAGGAAATGTGGTATAGACAAGTTTAGTAACTATCTCAAGATCTCATCACTAATGAATGGTGAAATCATAGCACACTTTAATTTATAAGACTCTTCTATGTATCCTCATTTTCCTATCTCTTTGTATCTTCAAAGTAATTAAAATACTTAGAAATTATATTTTGCCTATAATTTCATTACATTACATACTGTCCACTGCTATATGGTCCATAATGGTCATTGCTTTTAAAGAGAATCTTGGGAGACAAAATGATGCTGGAGGAAACTTTGCCAAAGTGTTATGCATTCATGTCTTCTCAACTCTCAACTTTTATAATTAAATAAGTGCCTGGTTCCAGATTAGAGACCTACTGGCCATAGCTCACTGCATCTCCCAAACCTCGGATTCTAAGCCATACTCACAGTTTCACGTTGATATGAGCAGTGATGGGGATTTTCACATCAGCACTGGTGTCAGAAGTCGCTTCTAATGTGAGATCCAGAATGTGAAGATCACTGATTTTCACCCTGTGCAAAAGACACAGTTCACCCTGTCATTCCTCCTGACAGCCATTGCTGGGCTCTTCTCTATGCCAGTGTTGTGCTGAACATTTGAGCCTCATGGACCTTGCCGAATTTGGTCCTCATGAGAGCCCTGCTCAGGGGTTGGATTCTCTCCATTGGATTGTATGGCAGACTGAGGATCAGCTGTGATTTCCCTCAAGACTCCAAGGGTGAATATGTGCCAGAGCCAGCATTTTGTTGTTGTTGTTGTTGTTTAACTGATATCTAGTTGCTTTACAATGTTGTGTTAGGTTCAAATGTGGGGCTTCCATGGTGGCTCAGAGGTTAAAGAAACTGCTTGCAATGCAGGAGATCCGGGTTCAATCCCTGGGATGGGAAGATCCCGTGGAGAAGGAAATGGCAACCTGCTCCAGGATTCTTGCCTAGAGAATTCATGGACAGAGAAGCCAGGTGGGCTACAGTCTGTGGAGTCACAATGAGTCAGACACAACTGAGCGACTCACACTTTCACTTTTCATTAGGCTCAAGTGTACAGCAAAGTGATTCAGATATATGGATAGATAGATACAGAGGGATTTCTATTTCAGATTCCTTTCCCTTATAGATTATCACAAAATATTGAGTATGGTTCTTGTGCTATATAGTAGGTTCTTGCTGGTTGTCTGTTGTATATACAGTAGTGTGTATATATTTTTGCCAAACTGGTAATTTATCCTCCACTCTGATTTCCATTTTTGTAATCGTGACTTAGTTCATTTTTATTATGTTCTAAGAGTCTGATTTGTATAAGTTCTTTTTTATCATGTTTTAGATTCCATATATTAGTGCTATCTATGACACATGTGATATATGTCATTCTCTCTCTGACTTACTTCATTTATTTAGCATGATTATCTCTACATTCATCCATTTGTTGCTTTACGTGGCATTATTTCATTCCTTTTGATGCAGGCCAGAAGTAGAACCCAGAGCTGCTTGACTCCCAGCCTTCATGTGTGGGGTCACCTATGAGGTGTTAATTCTAAATTCCTCTCTCCTGAGACCATTCAGACTTTTATACTCAGCTATACTCAGAGAAGACATGTCTTATTCCTTGAGAATGGAACTTTAGGCACCATCAAACAGGTAGAGGTGGGGGTGAAGACAACCTTCATCCTGACCCTAAAATCATAGAAGGCGAACGCCCGAACTCATGAGATCCAAATGGACCCCACAGACCTGACTCTAATTTTCCTACACTTTGGTAGAATTGGCCTTAGACCACTTCTGCTCTGCAAGACAGGGGATCTTCTCAACCCAGGGATTAAACTCAGGACTCCCGCATTGCAGGCAGATTCTTAACCAGCTGAGCCACCAAGAAACCCCTCTGGAAGAACTCGCAAGGCTTATATAACTTTTTGCCTTTGATATTAAACTTATGTCCCCAAAGAGATGTATTCTCTTTCCTGGGAACAAATATCTCCAAATGAAGCACCAACTCACCCCGTAAGTCTGTACACTACTTGAAAAATTCCAGAAATGAAATCTTCCAGTAAGTTCTTAGTTTCCTCGGTATTATTGGGTTCCTGGGGCAATGTGAAATCAGTCTTCAATTGCTGAAGAATAGCTGCAAAACAGTCTCCATTTAGTGTGTTTTACAAGATCCCAGGCACCAGGTACTAAATGAGAATATTTAACTGTGTTATATCACTTAATTCTTATAACAACTCCACAGAGGAGGTATCACTACTCTCTGCACGTTCAGATGAGGAAATAAAAAATCAAAAGTTTAAGAAATGGATCAATGTCAGAGAGCTAGGAGACCTTGTTCTTTCCACACTGCCTTCACTCTAATATATACTCATTTATCAACAGAGCAGTCAACCCACGGAGCAGGCAATAGGTATTGATTCCACATTAACTTCTAGTAGTGAAACACTAATGAGCTGCTCCTCCAAACCAAACAAACTTAGAATAGAATAAGAAATGGAAAATCTAGAGTCCAAGAAAATACATGGATCTAAATCATGAAAGTGGCAGATAGGAGTCCCTAAATGACAGCTTTGCATATGGCCTTGAAAGAGATGACTCATATGGAAGAACAAGGACAGAGAGCCCTAATTGACAGAGAAAAGAGGGATTTGAGATAGGAAGTGACTTGGCAGATGTACAAGGGCGCATTTGAAAAATATTAAGAAAATCTCTGGAAAATAATTTAAATGAGAAAAAAGCAGGAAAGAACTAGCTCAAAGAGTAGGAAAAAGCTAAAAAAATGTACATAATCAGTGCACTGCAACGTGACTTTGTGACGGACAGCGAAAGTGAAGTCGCTCAGTTGTGTGCGACTCTTTGCGACTCTGTGGACTGTGGCCTGCCAGGCTCCTCTGTCCATGGGATTCTACAGGCAAGAATAATGGAGTGGGTTTCCATTTCCTTCTCCAGGGGATCTTCCCAACCCAGGGATCGAACCCAGGTCTCCTGCATTGCAGGTAGACACTTTATCCTCTGGGCCACCAAGGAACCTAGTTATAATGATGCAGTGATGGAAACTACATCTGGTCCTACATCTTAGTAGGTGACTGTGATGCAGACCCTTCTGCTTCTGAGCTCAGTTTTATCAGCAGTAAAGATGGAAATTGGGTCCCTCTCATATCTTTCAGGTTGCCAGGATTTCTTGGTGGCTCAGATGGTAAATGGCAACCCACTCCAGTGTTCTTGCCTGGAGAACCCCAGGGATGGGGGAGCCTAATGGGCTGCCATCTAAGGGGTCGCACAGAGTTGGACACGACTGAAGCGACTTAGCAGCAGCAGCAGCAGATGGTAAAGAATCTGCTTCCAGTGCAGGAGACCTGTGTTCAGTCCCTACTTAGTAGGTGACTGTGATGCAGACCCTTCTGCTTCTGAGCTCAGTTTTATCAGCAGTAAAGATGGAAATTGGGTCCCTCCCATATCTTTCAGGTTGCCAGGATTTCTTGGTGGCTCAGATGGTAAATGGCAACCCACTCCAGTGTTCTTGCCTGGAGAATCCCAGGGATGGGGGAGCCTAATGGGCTGCCATCTATGGGATCGCACAGAGTTGGACAACACGACTGAAGCAACTTAGCAGCAGCAGCAGCAGATGGTAAAGAATCTGCTTCCAGTGCAGGAGACCTGTGTTCAGTCCCAGAGTCGCGAAGATCCCCTGGAGAAGGAAATGGCAACCCACTCCACTATTCTTGCCTGGAGAATTCCATGGACAGAAGAGCCTGTCAGGATACAGTCTATGGGGTCAAAAAGAGCTGGACACGACTGAGCGACTATCACTCAGTCACTCTCGAGCCCTGGCAAGTTTTAAAGGGCAATCATTTTCAGAAGTGAGCTTCTCCTATAAAGAATGTTTAGCAATGTGCTTCAAAAAACTGAAAAGAAGACCAAGTTCCTTCAAGAAATCATCATTACAAGGAAATATGATTCACTAGAAAGGTAGGTAATTTTAAAGCTACGTAGGCTCGATAGGAATCCTTTTGCAATTAGTTAATACAAATTACTAGGAAAATTGAATGCCCCAACAGAAGAACATGCTACAAATATAAATTAAATATTTAAGTTTCAGTACATGAATGACTAACAAAATATGAAAAAAATGAGTGAATTCACTCATAATTAGAGAAATGAAGAGATCATTTAGAACTTTTCATCTGTGAGACTGGCAAACTTCAGTTGTCCAAACTAGTGCTGTCAAGAGAGGAGGAAAAAAGATACTCTCAGAGATGGTTGGAGAAACTATTAACATAGGGAATTATTTGTCAATATCTGCTGCAATTTAAAATAGGCATACCTTTTGAACTTTTGAAATGTCACTTTGAGGATCTTATCCAATAAATATATTAGCAAATTTTATGATGAAATAAGATGTAGATTGATATTCAGTTAAGAAATACCTATTTCTAGAAAAATAATAAACAAGTGAACCAGGAACCAGTTAGTCACCTTAGTAAACCACCCCTAAGGAGCAGCCCCTGCTGCAGCCTTTGCTAATACAGACATAGTAAGTAAGAAGCAAGCTCCTAGGTGCCACTGATCATCTGTTGTTGACTCACTTTGAAGGGTACTGTCAAGGTTGTCAAGTCCTTGCTCAAGACCAGATTTCAGCTTCCTCAGAACATCCTTGCCAATATTGTCGAGAAGAGACGCTGAGGTCCCGGCAAGCAGGCCGCACAAGAGAACAAGTTTCCAAAGCTGAAGCATCTTGTCCTGACACCTGGACAGTCATGGGAGGAACAGGAGTGAGAATTACCCACAGGGAAACAGGATGTCGGAGGAGCACCTATCACTCTGACACTCAGCAGTCCTTGAAGATAGACGTGGTCATCTCCCCTCTTACAGACGGGCAGCCCAGCTCAGAAAGCCAGAGAAACTTTCTTGCCCAGAGAGAAGCAACCAGTGGATGAAGGCACTAACTCCGAGTCAAGTCCCTTTACCAGAGGTCCTTTGCACATGCTGATTCCTCTGCTTGGAACATTTCCCTTGTCTCTCATTTTAAGCTGAGTCACTTTTACTGACTTTCCAGCTTCAGTAGCACCTCATGTCCTCTAGATCTCTCCCCAGAGTCTAGGTTAGGGGGCCCCACTCCACCATCTTGCTGCCTTCATTCACTGTTCAGAGTCCTGGGTAGCAATTAGTGACGACTTGACTGCCTTTCCCATCCACCTGTGAATGGCTTAGAGGAGGGATTGTGACTTATTTCATGGTTGAATTCCCAACTCATAGCAAAAAAACTGCACCTAGGACCGTGTTAGTATTAGTCGGTTGTGTCTGAGTCTTAGTGACCCCATGGACAGTGCCTGCCAGTCTCTCTATCCACAGGGTTCTCCAGGCAAGAATACTGGAATGGGTTGCTGTGCCCTCCTCCAGGGGAACTTCCTGACCTAGGGATCAAACCCATGTCTCTTATGTCCCCAGGACTGGCAGGGGGTTCTTTACCAAGCACCTAGTACAGGACAACAAAATAAAGTTTGCGGATTAAAAATCTGAACAAATAAGTGGGCACCACATCATGACACTACATTCGTCAATTTGACACTTCTGCTTATTGAATCTACTCCTTAATTCTCTCTATTCAAAATATTAGTTAATTCAAAGGTCCTATCCCCTGCTTTTTCCCCTATAGTGTTCTGAAGGGATTCACTGGTGGCTCAGATGATAAAGACTGCAATGCAGGAGATCGGGATTCGATCCCTGGCTCAGGAGATCCCCTGGAGAAGGAAATGGCAAACTGCTCCAGGATTCTCACCTGGAGAAATCCATGGATAGAGGAGCCTGGTGAGCTACTGGCCATGGGGTTGCAAAGAGTCAAGCACAACTGAATGACTAATACTTTCCCCTTCACCCCTATGCTTCTTGTCCCCCCCAAATTCTGTAGGCCTCCATGTGGAGTGAAATCAAGAGGGAAACCCACCAGTCACAGGTTTGAAGAAATATACTTACAAAGTCCTTACTCCTCTGCAGAGTTTTCTGGAATTCTGCTGGATGGTGATGGCCCATAACTTATATTGGTGGCGATCGGGTGGGAAGCTGCTCCCGGAAATAAGCCCTGTGTCCAGAGCCATCCAAGGGGACTCCAATGAAAATAACCCCCGTCCAGAGTGAACAGGAAGACTTCCAAAACAAAGGTCACTCAGGATGCTTGAATTGGATGGCTATGGAGAGGACTTTGTGCCAGGACTAAGAGCAGGTTCTCATGGAGCCTCCAGATACCAAGATGGTAGCCATGCACGTGGGGGGCAGGGGTAAATATTGAGATGAATTGGAGAATATTCTGGTGATGTGATTGTAGTGATCATTAGCTTAATTTTATCAGCACTTGGAAACTCAGGCTCAGAGAGGGAAAGCAGCCAGCCTGTAAGAGAGGGACAGAGATGGGGCTAGACATGCGGCCCATGGCATCAGGGTCAGTGACCAGTGAGGTCATTCTTCCCCAACCTTCTCTTGTTTCTGAGTGCCCTCCATAGCATCCCTCACAGTGGAACCAGCTTCAGGAAAAATGCTTGCATTGACAGGCTGCTCAGGACCCACCCTCCCCATCTGCCCACTCCATTGAGTCAGTAGAGTTTCTCCTGAGAGTGAGTATAGTCTGCCTCCGTATATATCCCCATATGTGCAGTATCCCTCTGCACACTAGCCCCCAACTCCTCTACTCTCTGTGAAGCTGCCAGAAGGTAAACCTCTCACCTTAAACCAAAGTCCCAACATGGCCCTTTGTCATCTACTCACTGCCACCCGAAACTTACCTACCTCTCTCTCATGGCCCTACTGTCTTCCTTCTTTTCCAGTAAAATATCAAATTCATTGCTGCCTTGGCCCTCTGCACAGATCATTCCCTCTTTATAATGATCTGCTCTTGGGAGGGGCTTTCAGGATGAGGAACACATGTACACCCATGGCTGATTCATGTCAATGTATGGCAAAAACCACTACAATATTGTAAAGTAATTAGCCTCCAATTAAACTAAGTAAATTAATTTTTAAAAACTCTGCTCTTGAAGCCAGTATGAGTTGAGTCCTGACATTCAAACTCACAGTAAGTCCTGACTTCACAAATTTTTAGACTTATATTACCGCCTGTCTTTGAATGACAACTCCAGGTTCAAATAAGCACATTGGAAACATAACAGACATCACAGCCACAGGAGAGCTTAGAGTTCAACTTCACCTCCTTGCTGGGGAGACTGGGGAGCCTATGGTCCAGAGAAGGAGAAGGAAGCATTCAAAGCTACACGTGAAATGAACCCAACTTATTTTCCTCTTCCACTTCACATCTTTTCAGTTTGCTGAAATTTTCTGCTTGGGCAATAGCTTTTAAAGAAAGAGATTAAATAAAACCATCGAATAAGTTTGTTTTAACTGTGGATGCCTGACCTCCACCCTATTTACTTAGGGTCAGGGGCTCCAGGGTGGCTGGACCAAAATGGAGTTATCTGGACAAAGGTGCCTCAAAGGTACTTTTGACCTTGAGTTCTAAGAGCTATGATCCTAACACCATCCTCCGGACCCCACCTCTGCCTAGACTTGACCACACAACACTAGGTGCTTCTCCTGCTTCATCTTGTGTCACCTCATCAGCAGTCAGGCACGGGTGTTACTGCCCTCATTTTTTGACTGACGGGCATGAGGCTCACAAGGGGAGGATGACTTTCTCAAGGCCACGCAGTTTGGAAAGGGCCAGAGCTGGAGAGTGCGCCCAGTTCTGCATCCTCTCCCACCGGGATTGACTGCTGCCACTCTCGGCCTCTGGGGCAGCAGTGAGTCACACCCTTTGGCTGCAGCGTTTAGAACCCTATTGGCCCAAGCCAGTGCGTGGCCCTGGGCTTGGCACTACAGCTCTACTTCCACCCTTGGCGCTCATGACAACCCCCTAAGGAGGTCTGGAAGCCCCGTTTTCCAGTTGAGGAAACTGAGATTTAGGAAAGAGAGGTGACTGGCCCAGTTTTAAAATGACAAGAACCTAGCATTTGTGTTCTCAGGGAAGGACCTTTCACTGAGATCACATCGAGGCCAGCTGGTCGGTCAGAAGAGTCCTTAGGTTTGAATAGCTTGTTTCCTTCTTGACCTCTGTTGTTTGGGTTGGTTGTAATGCCTGGTGCATTGGGCATATGTCAACCAGGAACACCCAGTCCAGGAAGAACAGAAGGGTGCCCACGTGGCATTAGGCTGGTAGCACTGGATAGAGAGCTCAGGTCACTCAGGGACAGTGTCCTCCATTCTCCCAACCACACCTCAGTACGGACCTGTAACCCTGTCCTTGACTTGAACGCAGGCAAGGCCGAGTAGTGGTAAAGCCAGAGGTGTGGAGAACTAGTGTTCCTTATGCTGATTCTGGTCGGTCATCAGAGCACAGGTAAAATGCCCAATCCTGTGGCGGGAACATGGAGGATGCCATCCAGTAGAGCCTTGGACTGGTCAGCAGATTCACCCCACAGGCTGTCAGCACCCAGTTCTGCAAACGCCTGAAGCCCCTCCTCCCCTGCTTGTGGGCACAGAGCTGAGGATTGTGCAGAAATCTTGTGCAGAGAATTGTCCCAACTCAGGAACAAGGCCCAAGGGACTGAGTGTGACATAATGACCTCAGACGTGGTGTTGGCCCCAAAGCTTCATCTTGCTCATTGTAAAATGGTGAGACAACTCCATGCCAAGTGGCAAAATGGAAATTGCATACCCCAACTCGGGAGACAATATACAGTCTTGAAGTACTCCTTTCCAGTTTGGAATCAATCTGTTGTCCCATGTCTGATTCTAACTGTTGATTCTTGTCCTGCATACAGATTTCTCAGGAGGCAAGTAAGGCGTCTAGTATCCCCATCTCTTTCAGAATTGTTCACATCTTGTTGTGATTTGCCCAGTCAAAGGCTTTGGCGTAATTGATAAAGCAGAAGTAGATGTTTTTCTGGATCTCTCTTGCTTTTTCAATAATCCAAAGGATGTTGGCACTTTGTCCATCTGGTTCCTCTGCCTTTTCTAAATCCAGCTTGAACATCTGGAAGGTTATGGTACACATACTGTTGAAGCCTCTTGGAGAATTTTGAGCATTGCTTCACTAGTGTGTGAGATGAGTGCAATTGTACAGCAGTTTGAACATTCTTTGGCATTGTCTTTCTTTGGGATTGGAATGAAAACTGATCTTTTCAAATCCTGGGGCTGCTGCTGAGTTTTCCAAATTTGCTGACATATTGAGTGCAGCACTTTCACAGCATCATCTCAGGATCTGAAATAACTCAACTAGAATTCCATCACCTCCACTAGCTTTACTTGTAGTGATACTTCTTAAGGCCCACGTGACTTCACATTCCAGGATGTCTGGTTCTAGATGAGTGATCATACCATCATGGTTATCTGGGTCATGAAGATTTTTTTATATACTTTTTCTGTTTATTCTTGTCACCACTTCTTAATATCTTCTGCTTCTGTTAGATCCATACCATTTCTGTAATTTACTGTGCCCATTGTTGCATGAAAAGTTCCCTTGGTATCTCTAATTTTCTCAAAGAGTCTCTAGTCTTTCCCATTCTATTGATTACCTCTCCATGCTATTCTTTGGAACTCTGCATTCAAATAGATATATCTTTCCTTTTTTCCTTTGCCTTTAGCTTCCATTCTTTTCTCAGCTATTTGTAAGGCCTCCTCAGACAACCATTTTGTGTTTTTGCATTTCTTTTTCTTGGGGATGGCCTTGCTCTCTGCCTCCTGTACAATGTTATGAAATTCCATGCATAGTTCTTTGGACACTCTATCAGATCTAATCCCTTGAATCTATTTGTCACTTCTACTTTATAATTGTAATGGATTTGATTTAGGTCATACCTGAATGCTCTAGTGATTTTCCCTACTTTCTTCAATTTCAGTCTGAATTTTGCAATAAGGAGTTCATGATCTGAGCCACAGTTACTCCCAGTTTTGTTTTTGCTGACTGTATAAAGTTTCTCTATTTTTGCCTGCAAAGAATATAGTCAATCTGATTTTGGTATTGACCATCTGGTTATGTCCACGTGTAGAGTCTTCTCTTGTGTTGTTGGAAGAGGCTGTTTGCTATGACCAGTGAATTCTCTAGGCAAAACTCTATTAGCATTTGCCCTGCTTCATTCTGTACTCCAAGGCCAAATTTGCCTGTTACTCCAGGTATCTCTTGACTTCCTACTTTTGCATTCCAGTCCCCTATGATGAAAAGATATATTTGGGAGGTATTAGTTCTAGAAGGTCTTATAGGTCTACATAGAACCATTCAACTTCAGTTTCTTCAGCATTACAGATTGGGTCATAGACTTGGATTACTGTGATATTTAATGGTTTGCCTTGGAAATGGACAGAGAACATTCTGTCATTTTTGAGATTTCACCCAAGTACTGCATTTCAAACTCTTTTCTTGGCTATGAGGGCTACTCCAAAAAGTTGGCTTAAAACTCAACATTCAGAAAACTAAGATCATGGCATCTGGTCCCATCACTTCATGGTAAATAAATGGAGAAACAATGGAAACTGTGACAGACTCTACTTTTGTGGGCTCCAAAATCACTGGAAATGGAAAGCGCAGCCATGAAATTAAAAGATGCTTGCCCCTTGGAAGAAAAGCAATGACCAATGTAGACAGCATATTAAAAAGCAGATTCATGTATAATATCATATAAGAAATGAATCGCCAGTCTAGGTTCGATGCAGGGTGCAGGATGCTTGGGGCTGGTGCACTGGGATGACTCGGAGGGATGGTGTGGGAGGGGTGAGGTGAGGAGGGGGGAGGTGGGAGGGGGGTTCAGGATTGGGAACACATGTACACCCATGGTGGATTCATGTTGATGTGTGGCAAAAGCAATACAATATTGTAAAGTAAAAAATAATAATAATAAGTTTTTTTTAAAAAAGCAGATTCATGTTGATGTATGGCAAAACCAATACAATATTGTAAAGTGATTAGCCAAATAAATACATTTATATTAAAAAAAAAAAAGCAGAGACATTTGCCAACCTTTTTTGCATTGCCAACAAAGGTCTGTCTCGTCAAGTTATAGTTTTTCCAGTAGTTATGTATGGATGTGAAAATTAGACCATAAAGAAAGCTGAGCACTGTTGAATTGATGCTACTAAACTGTGGAGTTGGGGAAGATTCTTGAGAGTTCCTTGGACTGCAAGGAGATCAAACCTGTCAATTCTAAAGGAAATCAGCCCTGAATATTCATTGGATGGACTGATGCTGAAGCTGAAACTCCAATACTTTGGCCACCTGATGAAAAGAACTGACTCATTGGAAAAGACCCTGGTGTTGGGAAAAATTGAAGGCAGAAGCAAGCGGGTGACATAAGAGGATAAGATGGTTGGATGGCATCACCGGCTCGATGGACGTGAGTGTGAGCAAGCTCCGGGAGCTGGTGATGGACAGGGAAGCCTGGCAGGCTGCAGTCCATGGGGTCGCAGAGAGTCATGCATGACTGAGTGATGAACTGAACTGAACTCTGGGCTTCGCTGAATTGGGTCCAAATCCTCTTTTTGTATGTTTCTGGCTATTGGGCCTGGACAAGGAGCTTCATCTCCCTGAGCCTCAGGTCCGCTAAGTGTGAAATGGGACTAACTATGGGCCTCTCCTCCCAGGGGTGACATGAGAAGTGGTGGGATAATGTGTGTAGGCTCCTGATACACAGTTACTACAGCGATGATGATTACAATTGTTGCTGGTGTCACCTCACTCCCCTCCAGCTCCGGTTTCTCCTGTTTATGATCCCACTGCACAGGGTTCTGGAGAGGCTGTATTGGGAGGATGAAGCAGCCAATATGCTTAACCAATTGCAACTGCATTTCTTATTTTTTGTGTGCAGTAAAGACTAAATGAGTTTCAATGGGCTCAGATCTACAGGAGACCTATGTTCACAAATTCTGGCACCCTTGGATGCTAATATGTAGCCCGTGGCACAGATGGTTCCTCATTCTCCCTCAGTTTCCCTTCTGCGATCAAGTTAGTGAGTTTGAACTGTGGTGTCAAGTAGGACTCTGATTGATTGTAAGGCCTGGAGGGAGCTTTCTGCCAAGATCTCCTCCCTGGAAGCTTCTGGGCTTGGAGGGGAGGATTGATTAGTGATGTCTGCCACAAGGTCAGGAGGAGAGAGTGGAGACTGCATGTTGCCAATGCAGGACCATGTCATCTCTAAGGTGCCTGCAGCCAGTGACACCACATGTTCATGGAACATTGGACCCTGAGACTTGCCTGGTGCTGGAGGAAGGAGAAGGAGACCCTGATCTGGCTTTCATTCTTGGCTCTGTTAATAACTTGCTTTGTGACTCTGACCAAGGGATTAGTTTCCTCCCACGGTATCTGTTTCCTCCAACTACAAGATCAACTGTGGTTCTCTGCTAGACAGCTGACACTTTGGGGCTCTGAGATTTGATCAGGAATATCTGGGGCTACCTGGCACATTCTACCAAGATAGAGCAACTGGCGTTCTTGTTTTGCAGGAATCCCATCAGCTCCTTGGGCACAGTGATTGCTGCCCACTCTCTGAGGCCAGAAGGGCCAGGATTACAAGACATCATCCCCAGGACCTGACACATAGATGCTATGCTCAAGAAATATTTATTAGAGCATGCAGAAGCATTTTTCCTTATTGGTGATTAATTAAAGTGTACACATTGAGGCATGCAGGCATTTTGTTTGGAACAGCACAAAAAGCATGCTCTTAGAGTCATCCTTGGGTGTGTATCCCAGACTTTTCCCTTGTTGGTTGTATGACAGCAGACAAGTACACTAACTTCGAGTTTTTTTTTTTTTTTTTTTAAAAAGGACAACATGAAACCATAATTAGAATGTCCTAGGGTATTCTAGTTACCTTAGAAGAACTGCTCGGGGTACTAACTGAAGAAATGTCTGTAGAGAGCCCAACCAAACCTTGGCTAGATAAGGTGCTCCATAAATAACAACAACCATTGTCATTGCTATTACTGTAATAAAGAGTAATGAGTGGTGACCAAACATAGCAATTAGGAGCCCAGGAAAATAGGGAGGTTGACAAGGAGCATTGTGTGCAGTTCTTGAAAGTATGATGGAGCTGGGTTCAAATCCTGGCTCTGCTTTGTGAGCTTTCCCTCTCGTAGACTCAGCTGGCTCACCTGTAACCTGGGCATGATGGGTGTACCTTCATCATTGAATGGGTCTGAAGCATGCACAAGTTAACATGTATAAAGCTGGACACGCAGTCCCTAGAAATGAGCTCTCCTTGCTCTTTCCCTGGAGTGGGAGCCCCACGAAGCAGGGATCGTGTCTGTTTTTTTCCCTGCTGTGTCCCCTGTGTCGTCTCAATGCCTTGTGATCATGGAGGGCATGATGGGTGTACCTTCATCATTGAATGGGTCTGAAGCATGCACAAGTTAACATGTATAAAGCTGGACACGCAGTCCCTAGAAATGAGCTCTCCTCGCTCTTTCCCTGGAGTGGGAGCCCCACGAAGCAGGGATCGTGTCTGTTTTTTTCCCTGCTGTGTCCCCTGTGTCGTCTCAATGCCTTGTGATCATGGCTGATGAACATATGTCCCTGTTGTGTTGTTGTTGTTATTATAAGACAGAGATATGGAACCCTGCTCATGGGTGAGTTCCCTGAAGGAGAGCCCTTTGCTCTGTTTTCAAGTATTTCCAGACAAATCTGCCTCTCCCCAGACACTGCGCACTTCTGCTGCATTAGAACCCACCCCTCCCTTCTCTCTGCTCCCTCCCAGTTCTGGTGACCACAGGTCTGTGTACTGGCTGAGAGTGTGGGCATGGCTGCCTGAGGTTTCTCCCCTTGCATGTTACTCCAACTGGTCAGAAAGAAGCCAAGTAGCCCCAGACATACCTGACCACCTCTCAAAGCCCTATGGGTTCAGCTGTGTAGCAGGGAACCTCTGTTCATTTTGTAGTTAGAGGAAATGGAGACCATGGAAATAATGAACATCTTATTCAGAGTCACAAAGCAGATTATAAACTGAGCCAAGACTGGAACCCACATCAGGGACCGTACTCCATCACAGAGCACTAGGCAGGTTCCAGAGTCCCAACTTCTATGAACATGCAGTGTCCACATGCCCATAACTGGCTGGATGGACCATTAGAGATGACCTGTTTCTGCCCTGGCAAACATGTAGCCGTTCTACTCTCCCCTCCTGAACCGAGGCAGACATCAGTAATCGATCTTGTCCTCCAAGCCCAGGATTGCCTGGGAGGGCTTCTCTGCAGAAAGCTCCATCTAGTCCCTACAAATAATGAGGTGGATTGGAGATCACAGTTTCTAGACTCTTTAACATGATCCTGGACATGAAGTTGAGGTTTAGTGAGGAACCACAATCGCAAAGACTATACACCAGGTACCAAGAGAGCCAGAATTTGTAAACACATGTCTACTGGAAGTCTGAGCCCGTATAGCTCGTGTGGTCTGTATAGCACACAGAATAAGGAATGCAGTGGCCAATGATTAAGCATAAAGCATATGGGATGTTTAATCTCCTCACTTCATTGTCTCCATAACCCTGTGCAGTGGGGTCATGAATAGACAGGAGATCTGAGGTGGAGGGGTGAAGCGATCAGACACTAGGAATAATTATATCATCATCACTGTTGTAATCATGTATCAGGGGCCTGCTCACATTATCCAACCGTATCTTCACAGCATACTTCAGAGAATCCCAAGTGCATGAGAGCCAAGGGGCTTCATCGTGTCCAACTCTGTGTGACCCTAAGCAGTGTAGCCTGCCAGTCCCCTCTGTCTATGGGATTCTCCAGGGAAGAATACTGGAGTGGGTTGTCATGCCCACCCCAGGGATCTTCCTGACCCAGGGATTGAACCCACATCTCTTACGCCTCCTGCACTGGCAGGCAGAGTCTTTACCACTAACACCACCTGGGAAGCACAGAGTCCCATACTTAGTCTCATTTCACAGAGAAGAGACCTGAGACTCAGGGAGATGAGTTGCTTGTTCAGGCCACATATCCAGCAACAGGAAAAGAGAGGATTCGGACCCAGTCTGCCCAAACCTGCAGCTGAGGTCTGAGCACCACTCCTCTGTAACCTTTTAGCCATGGGGATCCAGGTACCATGTTTTTTAGCCATGTTTTATAAAGGGGCAGCTAAAGCCTGGGACCAACACCATATCTGAATTGCTTACATCATTCTCCAACCCCTGGGCTGTGGTCCTGAGGCCACAAATTCTCTTTACCAGATTTTCCCATAGTCCTCTCATCAGCCCCCACTCCAAGGGAATAAGAACCTCTGATGTTTGCAGAACTGGCACAGACAGCAGGGAGGGTGGTCTGTTGAAAAGTTCAAGGCTCTGCTGCATGGGGTCTTCCATGTCCCATCCCTAAACTTGGGCACCTGGGCTGCTGCTTTCTCCCTGCTCTGAGCTCTGAAGACAGGACCACAGTCAGGGTGAAGAATGCTAGCTCCTCAAACTCCAGCCCTACCCCTACTTTGTCCCGGCTACATTCATCAGGTTCCTGCTGATGCAGGTTGGGACTGGAAGAGATGGGTCCTGGAAGACCTGGAGCTCTCTACCGGTGCTCCCAGCCTGATGCCAAGTGGGCACCCATCTGTGCATTCTGGACCAGGTGTTCTGGGTTGACAGGAGCCCAATGCATCAGGAATAACAACCAACTCAAATAGCAGAGGTCAAGAAATAAAAAGGGTATTCAAGCCTAGGACTCTCCTGCCACACCAGCTAGCCTTGGTGTGATCTGAGTAAAACGTCTTACCCTTTGGGCCCAAATGCTGGGCTCTATCCTTGTGAAACCTGTCCTTGTCCTGAGGCCTGGGCCAATCTCTTCACTTCCCTGAACCTCAGTATCCTCAGTTGGAAAAGGGGATTTTCCCTGCCTCCTTAGTGGATTGCACCTTAGCACCAACGGTGAAAGTGGACTTGCGGTGCCAAGCACATGGCAAGCTGGGGTCAATGACTGTGACTCACTGTAGCTTCCAGAGGCTGTGAGCTGGAACAGCCAATCTCGATGGGATAGGATGCAGAACTGGGAGCGCTCTCCAGCTCTGCCCCTTCCCATCTTTTGACCTTGACTAAGTCATCTTCCCAGTCTGAGCATCACACCACTCAGCCAAGAAATGAGGGCACTAATACCCCCTGCCTGGTTCCTGTTGTTATGAAACCAGAGGAAGCAGGATTAGCACGTAGAATGTGAAGGTCAAGTCTAGGCAGACCTGTACTTCCAGTGAAAGGTGGGGTGGGGAAGAGGGCAAGGTCAGTCACAGCTGTTAGAGCTCAAGTTCAGAAGTATCTTTGGGCCGTCTGTCCAGTCATTTGCATTTCTGGCCAGACCCTCTAGGGTCAGACTATTCAAGAATCCCAGACCCTAAGTATCTAGGAAGGGGCTCAGGCATTTAAAGTTTAAGCAAACTTATCAGGTAATGTTGTTTAATTTTTTGATAAAAGGATATTGACCAAGTACATAATTTCAACAAATCTGAAATACGTGAAGAGAAAAAGGAAAATAAGTGGGATTCAAGTCTCAAGCAGCCTTAGATGAGTCCTTCTCCTTTTCTGGGTCACAGTCTCCCTAGACTTGTAAGCAAGGAGGTGAAAATGATGACATCTAAGCTCTCCTGCCTCTTTGACGTCTGTTATATTTCCAATGTGGTTGTGTGACCCTCGAGTAGGCATCAGAATGGAGGAGGAAGACATGAGTCTACAAAAATTTTGTCAGGACTTCCTGTGGATTTGAATAGTAGGCCCTGAGTCATACTGGTTTCAACAAAAATAAAAAATAGGAAGTGAGAAGTTTATTTGAACTGGAACTTTTGTGGCAGGGAGGACTCCAGGCACACTTGGATCAAGGCACTAAAACAATGCACTGTCTCATCCCCTTTTAGAGCTTCATTTTCCAGTGAACTTTGCCATATAACTGTGTCTAAATTCCATCTTTGAGGACAAAGCAGATCCAGGAAACATGTGAAGACCTAAAGCCCTCTTGTAAGTCATGAGATCTAGCCAAGGATTTTTCCATTTCTTTTACATTTTCAAAGGGCCGATAGTAGTTTGATTAATATTTTGGTTAATATTTTCTCTAATTTTTGTCTTCTTTATGTCATTTAATTCTGCAAAATCTTTGTTGTATTCTTTCAATGGTAACTTAGGCTTGGTCTATTTTTCTTTTTCTAGTCCCCTAAGATATAGAGTTAGGTTGTTCATTGGGTTTTTCTTGCTTCTTTTTTTTTTAAATTTAAATTTATTTAGTTTAATTGGAGGCTAATTACTTTACAATATTGTATTGGTTTTGCCATACATCAACATGAATCCACCACGGGTGTACACGTGTTCCCCATCCTGAACCCCTCTTCCACCTCCCTCTCCATACCATCCCTCTGGGTCATCCCAGTGCACCAGCCCCAAGCATCCAGTATCCTGCATCAAACCTGGACTGGCGATTCATTTCTTATATTTTCTTGTTTCTTAATGTAGGCATTTATTGCTATTCTTTCTCATTTTAGGTTCTAAACAAATGAGTAATAGCGATGTAATGCATAACATGATGACTATAGCTAACAGTGATGTATGATATACAGGAAGGTTGTTAAGACAGCAAATCTTAAGAGTTTGCACCACAATGAAAAACTGTTATTCTTTTTCATTGTTTTTTTATTGTATCAATAGGAGCAGATGAATGCTAGCTTAACCTATTGTTATAATCATTTCATAATATACAGAAATCAAAATTGCTTTTAACTTATATAGTGATGAATAGCAATTATTTCTCACTAAAAATGGAAAAAAAAAAGTATTAAAAAGTGTAAACCGTAATCATCAGAGCTGACATTTCCTGAACCCTCTATCTGTACGAGAGAATAATGAAAAGGTAGCCTGCATACACCTACCAGCTGGAAAATATGATCTCTTTTTTGAGGAAACATTGAGGACTGGCCCCCACTTAGCAGGAGACAGCTCCTGAAGAGTGTGGTGGGCTGAGGAGGATTGAAAAGCTGGAGGGCGAGAAGGAATGATGTTCCAGGTGGTGGAACAGCCTGAACAAAGGCTCAGCATTGACCCAAGTGGGCTACTGCTCAAGAGAAGTCCTGAATTGTGAGACCTCCTTTTGTACTTGTGTAGGACTTGGGATTGCAGCAAAATACAAACTCAGAGGAAAACTCTCATTCCTTTGCTATGGCCAGCAGGGGAAGAACCAGAACTGGAGGATACTGACTTCACATGAAATCTAGCTTTGCCTCTGACCAGCTGTGTGGCCCTGGAGGCGTCAATTCCTCTCTTTGAGACTCAATTGCCACACCTATGCCAAGATCCTTCATTGCGTCACTCAGTGTAAATAAGAACTGAGTGAGATACAATGTATAAAGACTGAACATGGATTTCTCCTACTGTTTGACAGTAATTCCAGCAAACATTCATCTTGTGCTCACCAGTGTCAGACTCTGGTTAAGCATTTTCCATTCATTGACTCATTTAATCGCCACAGCCTTGCAATTGGGAGGTTTTGCCACTGACTCCACTGGGCAGTGAGAGAACTGCGGTTCTAGTAAGTTGCCTGAGATCACACAGCTGGCAAAGGGCAAGCTGGCAAATGAGCTGTCAGGCTCATCTCTGTCCAACCTCTCACCTCACGTCTGTCAGGATCCCAAGCACAGCCTGAACGGAGAGGTCCTCTTTGGAGAGGCCCAGAGAGCTGGTCCAAGGCCCCCCAGCTGCCCCAGGGGCTCAAAGGCCTCCTGAGATGACTCCACTCTGTGAGGCAGGCTTCATCAGACAGAAGGCCCATATGTGAAGCAGCCTCTCGTGTAGGCCTCTGTGTGGCCCTGGTCTCACTTAGCCCGAGTCTCCCATGAGGACGACAGTGATTCTTCCCTCACAGAATTGCACAGAGCACTGGGATGGCTCCTCAGCAAATAGGCAAAGGTACCCTGGGACTCTTGGCAGGAAAGTCAGACACCCTCGAGGGAAGAAGAGGGCCAGCGACCCTGAGGTGATAGCCTGGGTCAGTCCACTGCAGAGGGAACACAGCTGTGAGTAAGGGGTCTCTGCTCCCCACTCCCAGACAAAGGGGGAAACTGAGGGCTTGCATGTTGAGGAGATAGAAGGGCCACAAGAGGAACCCCATCAGTCCTGGGCTGAAGAGACCAAGGCCAGGACAGCAGGACCTGCAGGGGCTGGGGAGAGCTGGCTGAGTATGGGAGCCAGGATGTCCCCTCTCTGAGCAAGGGATCCCATAGCCATGGGTTTAAATCCTAATCCCGCCGTTTGCTGTGCTGTAACCTCGATGAGTCACTTATCCTCCTGGGGCCTGTTTCATAATCTGTCCAGTGGGGACAAGAGCAGGGTCTCCTGGCCGAAGGTAGCTGTCAAGAAGTCACGAGGTTCGGTGTGCTGGTGAAGACAACTCTCCATTAGGAGAGCGTTAACAGGAATTAGCAGAAGTATAGCGGGGCTGTTGCTGTGTGACCTGGGATCACATTTTTTCCCATCCTGGGCCTCAGTGTTCCCATTTGTAAGATAATAGTTGCAGCTAGATAATCCCAAAAGTCCCTTCCAACTTCAGATCCAGTTCTCCACTGCCCTGATTGCTCATATCTCGCCATCCCTGAAATCCAATGGAAGGAATGCAGGAGACCACACAGGAGGTGCAGATATGGCTTTTTATTGCTGGGGTGGAGGGTGATGAGCACAGGGTGTCCTGATTGCAAGGAGGAGTGTCTGAGAGTGTCCTTGACTGGACTCAGTGGATCCTCCTGATGGATGGTGGCAGCACCGACTGTCCCAGAGGGAGGCTGTACAGAGATTCAGTCAGGATTCAATCTGGAAGGAGACCCCAGTGTGAGGAATGGACACCTGGGGGCCCTTACCAGCTCCTGCGTTCACCAGGCATGGTGGCAGGAGTGGCTCCCCACAAACCCTGCGGGCTCTGAGGCTCGGGGAGGGCCTGGCACCTGTAGTTTGGGGTCTTTCTCTGGCACCTGGCACTGAGCCCCCCCCTCATCCCCTTGCTCTCCCACCCCCTCACCTTAGCAACAATGACTGATGTAAAAAGGCTGATCAGGGCCCCGAGGAGCCAGGGTTCAGGGCTCAGTGTATGACCAGGATCAGGGATCAGACTGAGATGCAGGTCAGATTCTATGACCAGTGTCAGGGCTCAATCAACTACTGGAGTCAAAGCTCAGTGTGAGTGTTCCAGGCTCAGTCAGGGAACAGAATCAAGTGTCGTCTGGGGGTGTGGTTAAGGGTCAGGACTGGGTCTATGACCAAGACCAGGGCTCAGCCTGCTACTAGAGAAAGAAGAGAAGGCACGCTTGCTTCTGCTTCTCCACGGGCCCCTGTGTGTGTGGGGGTGGGGGTGGGGGGGTGGCGGTCTCATCATCTCAGCTGGAGGCCCCGAGCCCAGTCCTTACCAGCAGGCGGGCATTGCAGCAGTTTCCTCATCTGTGCTCTTCACTGTCCCTGCTGGGCTTCCCAAAGTTCACCTGAAAGAAGACCAAAACCAATACAATATTGTAAAGTAATTAACCTCCAATTAAAATAAATAAACTTATGTTTAAAAAAAAAGACATCAGTAGCAGTTTTCAGCCTCCAGCACTGGAGAGCTGAATAGAAATCAGACACCAGGGGCTGCCATCATCCAGACGGTCAGGCTGACAGCCATGGGACACTCACATGTCACTCCATGTCTCTGAGCCTCAGTTAGATCACCTGAAACATGGGCATGATGACACTGCCCACCCCCGCAGGACTGTTGCAGGGATCCAGTGAAGTGGTGAACAGGAAGCACAGAACGATCACCCGAGAACTGGGCCTGTGGCTGTTTTCTAGAAGGACTGCATTCAGGACCCTGACACCATCACTCACCCCATTACTGCTACTCCACAGCCCCAGCAACCTCAGTCATGCCAGAGACCCAGGTCAAGGAAAGTCCCCAGGGTCTGGAGGTAAACCCACAGCACCTCATAAGAAGAGAAAGGGAAGGGATGGTATTTATCATCAATGCCTACTTGATATTAGGCTTTTTCTGCTTTTTCTTTAAATACACTCATCAGCTCAGCCATGCTTACAATCTCCTTTCACCTGGGACGAATCCCAGGCTCAGAGACATGGAGCAAATTGATCACCACTCCATAGTGGTTCAGTAGCAGATCCAGGATTTGAACCCAGATCTGGCCTGCCCTTTTTTTCACATTATTCTGGGCAGCGGGTTCTACTGGTTTGTTAAAGGAGGGCAGCAGAAGCTCTCAGAGGCCCACAGAGGCCCTCAGTCTGTGGGGACCCTTCTATCCACAGTGTCCAGACTTGCTCAAGATGAAGGGTCCTCAGCTTCTCCAGGGACCCCTGGCCAGACCTGCCAGTGCTCCAGGCACAGAGTGGACTGTGCCCTCCTGTGAGGCTGTAGAGTCAGGCTGTGACTTACCAACGAGTTTCTTAAGGCAATCTGCATCCAGGCTTTCAAGGAGTTCGTGGAATCATGGGCACAGCTGAGGGTCACACAGATCTAGGGAAAGAGAGAGACGCAGAGAGAGAAGTGGAAAGACAGAAGGAAAGAAAGAGGTCAGGAGGTGAGGAAGGAGAGGAGAGACGAAGAAGAAAGAGGACTGGTTATTACCTGCTGTGAGCACCCTGCCTGCCACCCACCAAGATGATCAGTACTGGGGGCCTCAGAACTTCTGACCCTTAGGATTCTAGAACAGTGGAAACCTAGAAGGCCCAAATCTGAGAACCAGAGGACACTAGAATCCTAAAACCTCAGAGTATTAGAATCCTAGAACCTTAAATAATCTAGATTTTTTGGAATGATTTCAATTGTTTTGAATTTACCAAGGCTATATTTATGGCCCAGGAGATGATCTATCATGGAGAAGGTTCCATGTGCACTTGAGAAAAAGGTGAAATTCATTGTTTTGGGGCGAAATGTCCTATAGATATCAGTTAGGTGTAACTGGTTTATTGTATCATTTAAAGTTTGTGTTTCCTTGTTAATTTTCTGTTTAGCTGATCTATCCATAGGTGTGAGTGGGATATTAAAATCTCCCACTATTATTGTGTTATTGTTAATTTCCCCTTTCATACTTGTTAGCATTTGTCTTACATATTGCGGTGCTCCTATGTTGGGTGCATATATATTTATAATTGTTATGTCTTCTTCTTGGATTGATCCTTTGATCATTATGTAGTGGCCTTCTTTGTCTCTTTTCACAGCCTTTGTTTTAAAGTCTATTTTATC
>SJYT01017643.1:50291-64662 GCA_006410635.1 Cephalophus harveyi
CATAGTCAATAAAGCAGAAGTAGATGTTTTTCTGGAACCCTCTTACTTTTTCCATGATCCAGTGGATGTTGGCAATTTGATCTCTGATTCCTCTGCCTTTTCTAAAACCAGCTTGAACATCAGGAAGTTCACGGTTCATGTATTGCTGAAGCCTGGCTTGGAGAATTTTGAGCATTACTTTACTATCATGTGAGATGAGTGCAATTGTGCGGTAGTTTGAACATTCTTTGGCATTGCCTTTCTTTGGGATTGGAATGAAAACTGACCTTTTCCAGTCCTATGGCCACTGCTGAGTTTTCCAAAGTTGCTGGCATATTGAGAGCAGCACTTTCACAGCATCATCTTTCAGGATTTGAAATAGCTCAACTGGAATTCCATCACCTCCACTAGCTTTGTTCGTAGTGATGCTTTCTAAGACCCACTTGACTTCCCACTCCAGGATGTCTGGCTCTAGATGAGTGATCACACCATTGTGATTATCCGGGTCATGAAGATCTTTTTTGTACAGTTCTTCTGTGTATTCTTGCCACCTGGCAGTCTGTATTTGAAACTCAGAGCTATGTTCCTGTGTTGCTGGAGAATTTGCGTGGTATGTCTTGCTCTGGAACTTGTTGGCCCTTGGGTGGTGCTTGGTTTCAGTGTAGGTATGGAGGCGTTTGATGAGCTTCTATCGATTAATGTTCCTTGGATTCAGGAGTTCTCTGGTGTTCTCAGAATTTGGACTTAGCCTCCTGCTTCTGGTTTTCAGTCTTATTCTTACAGTAGCCTCAAGACTTCTCCAACTGTCACTTCCACGGCAGTTCCCTCTCTTTTAGCTTTACTGACTTGATGGATGTGAGTCTGAGTGAACTCTGGGAGTTGGTGATGGACAGGGAGGCCTGGCGTGCTGCTATTCATGCGGTCGCAAAGAGTCAGACATGACTGAGCGACTGAACTGAACTGAACTTTTTGCTGGTCTCTTTAGTGTCTAATTTCCGCCCTGACACAAGGGGGCGGAAGTGGACATTTTTTTAGGCTCACTTGTTCAGTCGTGCTGTGGGGAGAGAGGGATGCTGCAAACAAATAACAGTGGCGTGTGTTCGCAGTGTCTCGGCCACACTGGGTTTGCCCCCGCTCACGGCATGTGTGCTTTCCCTGTCTACACTGCTTAGGCTCTAGGTTGCTCTGCTGGGAACTGTCTGAGGCCGGCCCTGGGTTGTATGCACTTCCCAGGTCTCGGCTGCTCAGGTTCAGGTACTCGGGTACTCCTCAGAGGCACAGACTCGGTTGGGCCTGCATTTTCTGCCCTTCCCAGGTCTGAGCAGCTCAGGTAACCAGGTGTTTGGTGAGCACGGTTGCTGCGACTTATCGCCTCCCCCATCCCTGGCGCTCAGTTTTCTGGGTGTACAACCGGTGCACCTTCTCAGGCAGAAGTTGACTGTCTGGAATCCCAAGAAGTCTTGGTTAGCAATGAAGCCTGCTTGCAGTTTGGTAGATGATGCCTCTCTGGGGCTGCGATTGCCCCCTTCCGGCTCTGGCTGCCCTCGCCGGCCTGTCTCTGGTGGGGGATGGGCCGGTCTGCAGCCAGCTAGCTCTGCTCAGTCCTTTGTTCTGTGAGCAGGCCTGGCAGTGTCTTAGGTTAGGGCTTTTCACGTGGTAGCTATCCCACAGCCTGGTTTGCTATCCCAAGTTAGTTTCCTCAGATTGCCCTCAGGGCATTCAGGCCTGGTCCTTACTCTAAGCAATGCAGCCCGCGCCTCCCTGCCCAGCCCCAGCTTGCTAGTGGCGGATGCGGGCATCTGTGCTGCTTCTCCACTGGGCGTTACCGTTGGGCACGGAATCTGTGGGTTTTAATTAATTATTTATTTTTCCTCCTGGTTATGTTGCCCTCTGAGGTTCCAAGGCTCGCCACAGACTTGCCAGTGAGAGTGTTTCCTGATGTTTGGAAACTTCTCTCTTTTTTAAGACTCCCTTCCCAGGTCAGATCTCTGTCCCTACCTCTTTTTTCTCTCTTTCTATCTTTTATATTTTTTCCTACCTCCTTTTGAAGACAATGGGCTGCTTTTCTGGGTGCCTGATGTCCTCTGCCGGCATTCAGAAGTTGTTTTGTGGAATTTACTCAGCGTTCAAATGTTCTTTTGATGAATTTGTGGGGGAGAAAGTGGTCTCCCCGTCCTATTCCTCCACCATCTTAGGACCGCCTCTCTAGCTAACATTTCTTGAGCACAAATTCTGTGTTAGGTATTCCAAACAAAAGTATTTTACCTGGATTAATCCATTTAATCATGACAGTACTACCATAACAGAAAATTACTATCTCCATTTTCAGAATGTGGAAACACTTGGTATAGAGAGGTTAAATAACTATCCCCCAAGATCTCATAGTTAATAAATGATGAAATCATAGTACATTTAATTAATAAAGACTCTTCTGCATATCTTCATTTTATCTCTTTGAATCTTTAAGGTAATTAAAAATTATAGTTTCCATATAATTTTCACATGCTCTTCATTACATAATCTGCAATACTATGTGGCCCATACTGGTCACTATCATTTAAACAAAATCTTGAAAGAAAATGACAATGCAGGAAACTTTACCAAAATTATAAATGTTCTATCTTCTCAAATTTCAAGTTTTATAATTAGATAAGTGTTATGATTTTGGACATATATTTCATGGAAGATTTTTTTAATGAATGATTGGTTATGGCCAATGTTTCTTGAACATTTTAAATGTTAGGATTTCAGTCGTGTCCAACTCTTTGCAAGCCCATGGACCACAATCTGTCAGGCTCCTCTATCCATGGAATTCTCCAGGCAAGAATACTGGAGTGGGTATCCACGCCCTTCTCCAGGGGATACACCCTCTGAGCCACCAGGGAGTGGTGGAGTGGGTAGCTGGAGTGGGTAGCCATTTCCTTCTCGAGAGGATCCTCCTGATCCAAGGATTGAACAATGGAATTCTCCAGGCAAGAATACTGGAGTGGGTATCCACGCCCTTCTCCAGGGGATACACCCTCTGAGCCACCAGGGAGTGGTGGAGTGGGTAGCTGGAGTGGGTAGCCATTTCCTTCTCGAGAGGATCCTCCTGATCCAAGGATTGAACCCAGGTCTTCCATGTTGCAGGCAGATTCTTTACCATCTGGAGCCACTAAGGAAGCCCTTAGACCTGGAAAGGTCTCCTTATTTTATGGATTAGGGGACCAAATCAGAAGTATGGAAAATACCTGATGCCAGATTGGAGATCTATCAGCATACCCAACGGCATCTCTCAAATCTCCGATTCTAACCAATACTCAAAAGGTCAGGGTGACCTTAGCAGTGATGGGGATACTCAGGCCAATGCCTCTGCCTTCAGGAGTCCCTTGGAATGTGATATTCCCAATGCTGATGCTCTTGATTGTCAACTGTGCAAAAACCACAATTCACCCTTGTCATTCCTCATAGCAGCCATTGCTGGGCTCCTCTATGCCAGTCTCATGCTGAGCATTTGACACTGACTGACTTTGCCTGCTTTGATTTTCATGAGAACTCAGTTCAGAGGTTGGATTCTCTCCACTGGATGGCATGGCAAGAGACAGTTGTAATTCCCTCAAGACTCCAAGGTGAACATGTGCCAGAGTCAGAATTTGGTCTCTTAAAAAATTGAACTATAGTTGCTTTACAATGTTATGTTAGATACATGTGTACAGCAAAGTGATTCAGATACATATTGATAGATAGATAGATATGTGTGTGTGCTAGTCACTTCAGTCATGTCCGACTATTTGCAACCCCATGGAATGTAGCCCACCAGGCTCCTTGGTCCATGGGACTTTCCAATAGATAGATACAGATACAGGTATACATAGGTAGAGATAGAGATACATTTCATTTCACATTTTTCCACTTATAGGTGGTTACAAAATATTGAGCATACTTCCCTGTGTTATTTAGTAGGTTCTTGTTGGTTGTCTACATCATATACAGAAGTGTATATATGTTAATGCCAAACTCCTAATTTATCTCCCATACTGCTTTCCCTTTTGTTAGCCATAAGTTGTTTTTTATGTCCACCAGTCTATTTTGTATAAGTTTATTGCATCACATTTTAGGATTCACATATTAGTGACACCATTTGATATTTGTCTTTCTCTGACTTCAGTTAGTATGATTATCTCTACATCCTTCCATTTGTTCCTGCAAATAGCATTATTTCATTATTTTTGGCAGAGCCGGATTTTGAACCCAGAACTGCTTGGCTCCCAGACTTCATGTATGGGGCCACCTATGCAGTGTGATTTCTAGTTTTTTCTGTCCTGAGGTCATTCAAAATTTTATACTCAGCTATATTCGAGAAGAAAAGTTTTATTCCTTGGAAAAACAACTTTACACACCAGCAAATAGTTAGAGACGAGGATGAAGGGAATCTTCATCCTGAACCTGAGACCACATAAGAAAGCCTAGACCTTTAAGACCCTTGATAGTTCCTGCAGCCCTGCCTCTAATTTTCCCAAACTCTAGAAGAGCTGACCTCACACCAGTTCCACTCTCAAGGATGCACACTGTTTGTTTGTTTGTTTGTTTTCACTTTTCTGTCTTTGTTCTTAAACTTACTTCCCCAAAGATATGTATTCTCTTTTGGAACAAAGAACTCCAATATGAACTCAATATCAACTCACTGTAAACACCTGACAACTAGTTGAAGATTTTCAGTAATGTTCTTGTCCAGCAAGATCTCATCTTCCTGGATCTTCTCAGTAACTACTTTCTCCAAACATGTGAAATCCTGGAGTGACTCAAAAATCAGCCTTCACTTTCTCAAGGACAGCTGCAAAAACAATCTCCATTTAGTGTGACACACAACTTATGAAGCAGCTCCTATGCACTAGGCACTAAATGAGACTATTTGCCTCTGTTATTTCATTCAGTCTTTACAACAACTCTATAAAGTAGGTATTACTATTAAATGCACTTTCATATGAGGAAATAAAATATCAAAACATTAAGAAATGGGCCTGAAGTCACACAGCTAGGAGACCTTATTCCTTCTATGCTACCTTCATACTAATATATACTAACATTCATCAAAAAGCAACCAATCCACTTTGTAAGTTTTCATGCAAGGATGGGCTCGATAAAGGACAGAAATGGTATGGACCTAACAGAAGCAGAAGATATTAAGAAGAGGTGGCAAGAATACACAGAAGAACTGTACAAAAAAGATCTTCACGACC
Source organism: Cephalophus harveyi (assembly GCA_006410635.1). Lineage (NCBI taxonomy): Eukaryota > Metazoa > Chordata > Mammalia > Artiodactyla > Bovidae > Cephalophus > Cephalophus harveyi. The sequence continues at coordinate 55,490 of SJYT01017643.1, forward strand.
CAGATAATCATGATGATGTGATCACTAATCTAGAGCCAGACATCTTGGAATGTGAAGTCAAGTGGGCCTTAGAAAGCATCACTACGAACAAAGCTAGTGGAGGTGATGGAATTCCAGTTGAGCTGTTTCAAATCCTGAAAGATGATGCTGTGAAAGTGCTGCACTCAATCTGCCAGCAAATTTGGAAAACTCAGCAGTGGCCACAGGACTGGAAAAGGTCAGTTTTCATTCCAATTCCAAAGAAAGGCAATGCAAGCCTTTGACTGTGTGGATCACAACAAACTGTGGAAAATTCTTAGAGATGAGAATACCAGACCACCTTACCTGCCTCCTTAAAAATCTGTATGCAGGTCAAGAAGCAACAGTTAGAACCAGACATGCAACAATGGACTGGTTCCAGATTGGGAAAGGAGTAGGTCAAGACTGTATATTCTCACTCTGTTTATTTAACTTACATGCAGAGTATGTGTGTATGCTTAGTTCCTCAGTCATGTCTGACTCTTTGCAGCCCCATGGACTGTAGACTGCCAGGCTCCTTACAGCATGCAAAATGCCAGGCTGGATGACTCACAAGCTGGATTCAAAATTTCCAGGAGAAAATCAGCAACCTCAGATATGCAGATGATACCAATTTAATGCCTGAAAATGAAGAGGAACTCAAGAGATGAAGGTGAAAGAGGAGAGTGAAAAAGCTGGCTTAAAACTCAATACTGAAAAAGTGAAGATCATGACATCCAGTCCCATCACTTCATGGCAAATAAATGGGGAAAACATGGAAAGAGTGACAGACTTTCTTGGGCTCCAAAATCACTGCGGATAGTGACTGCAGTTATGAAATTAAATAACACTTGCTCCTTAGCGAGGTTGGGGGAGGTGGGAAGGAGAGCTATGACAAACATAGACAGCATATTAGAAAGCAGAGATATCAATTTGCCAACAAAGGTCTGTATAATCAAAGCTATGATTTTTTCCAATAGTCATGTATGGCTGTGAGAGTTGTACCATAAAAAAGACTGAACGCTGAAGAACTGATGCTTTCTAACTGTGGTGTTGGAGAAGAGTCTTAAGAGTCCATTGGACAGCAGGTAGATCAAATCAGTCAATCCTAAAGGAAGTCAGCTCTGCATATTCATTGGAAGGACTGATGGTGAACCTGAAGCTCCAATACTTTGGCCACTGGTTGCAAAGAGCCAACTCACTGGAAAAGACCCTGTTGCTGGGAAAGATTGAAGGCAGGAGGAGAAGGGGACGACAGAGGATGAGATGGTTAGATGGCATGAACGACTCAACGGACATGAGTTTAAGCAAACTCTGGGAGATGGTGAAGGACAGGGAAGCCTGGCGTGCTGCCTGGGGTCCCAAAGAGTCAGACGCCACATAGCAACTGAACAACATAGCAACAAAAAAAGTGACTACTTTTAAGAAAGAATTTATCCATCTCTGGAGTTTTTTGTACCCTCTGTTCTTCTGTGCTTTAAAGAAATATATAGTATTTGATTTTATCTAAAGTGTTCTCAGAATTAAGACAGAAGTGATTTGTGTGTGTGTGTGTGTGTGTGTGTGTGTAGGCAGGAGGAGAAGGGGACGACAGAGGATGAGATGGCTGGATGGCATCACTGACTCGATGGACGTGAGTCTGAGTGAACTCCGAGAGATGGTAATGAACAGGGAGGCCTGGCGTGCTGCGATTCATGGGGTCGCAAAGAGTTGGACACGACTGAGTGACTGAACTGAACTGAGATATTGATTGAACGACAGCTTCTAATAGTGAAGCTCTAATGAGATACTCAAACAAATGAAACAGACTTAGGAAAAACTAAGAAATAGGAAGTCTAGAATCAAGGAAAAATTATGGCTCCAACTCATGGAAGTGGCAAATAGGATTCCCTGGAACAGTCTTGCAGCATGCCTGTAAAGAAATGAGTCATACTGGAGAAGGACAGAGTGTCCTAATGGGGGCCCTTCAGAGAAGAAGGGATCTGATAAAGTGATGGTAGATGTAGAATGGCACATTTAGAAAGAATTAAGAATATATGTTTTGAAAGTAAGTCAAATGAGAAACAAGGCAACGACTAGCTCAAGGAAAAGCAAAAGGCCACAGGAAAAGATATGTAATCATGGTAGTGCTACTTGGCTCTGCAACAGACAGTATCACCTAATTACATTGATTCAAACAGAGATGGAAGCTACATCTGGTCCTATAACTTGCTAGGTGATCTTGATGCAGACACTCTGTTTCTGAGCTCAGTTTTATCAGCAATGAAATTGGAAAGTGTATCTTTGAAGGTTGTCTAAGTCCTGGTAAGGTTTAAAGGCAGTCATTTTCAGAAGTTAGTTTCTCCTATAAAGAATGTTTGTTAGTGTTCTGGTAATGTTTCCAGGAAATGAGAAGAAAGCAAAGTTGTCTTAAGAATTCAGAATTAAGAAGAGATATGACTAACTAGAAAGGCAGGTTGTTTTAAGCCTACCTAGATTTATTTGGTAGGGATTACTCTCCAATTAGGTAGTACAAATTACTAAGAAAATTGAATGACCCAACAGAAGAATATGCTACAAATATAAATAAAATATTTAATTTAAAATATGTAGATGACAAATAAAATATGAAAAAAGAGTGAATTCTTTCAAAATTAGAGAAATACCAAGTGAGATGAATTATATATCCTTACATCTGAGAGACTTGCAAATATTTCCATTGTCCATACCAGTGCTGTCAAGGGAGAGAAACAGTACTCTCACAGATGACTGGAGAAAATGTTAACATAGGGATTATTTGTCAATGTGTGTCATGTACACTCAGCTGTGTCCGACTCTTTGCAACAATATGGACTATGGCCTGCCAGCCTCCTCTGTCCATGGAATTTTCCAGGTAAGTATACTGAAGTGGGTTGCCATTTCCTTCACCAGGGGATCTTCCCAACCCAGGGATTGAACCCACATCTCTGTGTCTCCTGCATTGACAAATGGGTTCTTTACCAGCTGAGCCGCCAGCACAATATCCCCTATAATTTAAAATGTGCATACCTTTTGAACTTTTGAAATGTCAATTTTAGGATTTTATCCTATGCATATATTAGGAAAGTTTACCATGATATTAATACAAGATGTAAAGTGATATTTAGTTAAGCACAGCATGTTTCTAGAAAAATAATAAACAAATGAACCAGGAGCCAGTTAGCCACCTCTCTCAAAATAACTCCCATAAAGAGCAGCCCCCTGTGGCAGCCTTTGGTAATATAGGCATAGTTTTTAGGAGGCAAGCTCCTAGGTGCCACTGATCATCCCGCTTGCTGACTCACATTCAGATGCACCGTCATCAGCCTCAAGTTCCTTTCTAAGAGCAGATTGCAGCTCTCTCTCAACATTGTTGTCGAGAAGAGATGCTGAAGTCCCAGTGAGCAGGCCACACAAGAGAACAAGTTTCCGAAGCTGAAACATCTTGTCCTGACACCTGGACAGTCATGGGAGGAACAAGAGTGAGAATTACCCACAGGAAATGGGATCTTTAACGAGCACCTATCACTCTGACACTCAAGATAGACGTGAAGATAGACATGGCTATCTGCTCTCTTACAGATGGGCAGCTCAGGTCAAAAATCGAGAGTAACTTGTTTGCAGATACACAACCACTGAGTTGAGGAGACACTATTTAAAAAGTCACACTTGACTTCAGTTCAATGCTCTTTATATAGAAGTCATTTGCACATTCTGGCTTTTCTGTGTGGAACATTTCCCTCGTCTTTGCATTTTTACCTAAGTCACTTCTTACTGAGTCCCAGCTTCAGTAAGACATCATGTCCTCTATAAAGCCCACTCTATGCCCTTCCCCAGGGTCTAGGACAGGGGTCCCACTCTACCATCTTGTTGCCTTCATTCTCTGATCAGAGTCTTTGGAACAAATAAGTGATGACTTGCCTGCCTTTCCCACCACGCTGTGACTCCTTATAGGGACTGTGACTTATTGAATTCCCAACTGTTGAATTCCAAACTCATAGTAAAAAACATGTACCTAATACAGTACAGCAAAATATAGATTTGCCAAATAAAAGTGTGAACAAATAAATGGGCATCACATCATGACCCCACACCACTCACCAGTTTGAAACTTCTAATATAATTGATTTCTTAATTTTCTATACTGACAATATTAGCTAATTCAAGTGGCCCCATCCCTCTCCCTTTTAACCCGAGAGCCTTCTGAAGACCTTCATGTGGGGTGAAATTAAGCACGGAGCCAACCATTCACAGCCAACCATACAGAAACTTTGCTCCTCTGAACAGTCTCCTGGAATTCTACTTGGTGATGATGATCCTTATATGGTGGTGTTGGGAGGGAAGGCTCTTCAGAGAAACAAGCCCTGGGTCCAGAGCCATCCAGAGACTCCAAAGAAAATAACCTGTCAAACCAGTTGATCCTGAAGAAAATAAACCCTGAATAGTCATTGGAAGGACTGATGCTGAAGCTGAAGCTCCAATACTTTGGCCACCTGATGTGAAGAGCTGACTCTTTGGAAAAGATCCTGATGCTGGGAAAGATTGAGGGCAGGAAGAAAAAGGATGACAGAGAATGAGATAGTTGGGTGGTATCATTGGCTCAGTGGACATGAGTTTGAGCAAACTCTGGGAGATAGTGAAGAAAAGGGAAGCCTGGCGTGCTGCAGTCCACGGGGTCAAAAAGAATTGGACACAACTGAGTGACTGAACAACAAAGAGTGAACACAGGAAAACTTCAAAAGCAAAGGTCACCCAGGATGCTTGACTTGGAATGGATCGATACAGAGAAGACTTTGTGCCAAGACTAAGAGCAGGTTCTCACGGTGCCTCCAGCTACCAAGATGGTGGCCACTGTGGCTAGGGGCTGGGGTAAAGACTGAGAATGGATGAATTGGAGAACATTCTGGTAGAAGAACCCATAGTGATCTTCCATCCTAATTTTGTCATCATTTGGAAACTCAGGGTCAGAGAGGGAAAGCAACTAGCTTGAGGTTGTGGTCACCTAGTAAGACATGGACAGAGATGGGTTCTAGAAATGTGCCCCATGGAGTCAAGGTCAGTGAATATTGAGGTCACTTTTCCCCAATCTTCCCATCTTTCTTAATCTCAGATTTTTGAGTGCTCTCCACAGCTTCCCTCACAATGGAACCAGACTCAGGGCAAATGTCTGCCATCATGCCTTGCTCAATACACCCTCCCCAATCTGCCTACTCACTTAATTAGTAGAGTTCTCTGTGAGAGACAATATCTGCCGGCAAAATACCTTCTTATATGTGGTCTCCCATTGGATACTTGCCCCCAAACCCTCTACTCTCAATGCAGTAGCCAGAAGGTTCTCATTCAGCTTAAACCCCCCAATTCCTATCATGGCCCCTGCATTATCTCTGCTCAATGCTGCTCCAAACCCATCTACCTCTCCCTCCAGAGCCCCTACTGTCTTCCTTTTATTCCAGAAAGATCTCAGCCTCTTTGCTGCCTTGGGCCTCTGCACAGACCATTCCCTCTTCTCAGAAATCTCCTCCCTGGCTGTCTCTGGCTCTCAATATCACCTCACAACCTCCGTGACGGCTCACCTGAGGCGGTCCTTCCTCATCTTCCCCTAGCTCAGCTTCTTGTTGGCTTCTGTCACAGCAAATAACCATCATTGCACTTTTTCCCTTGTTTTCTGCCCTCAGCAAGTTGTTACCACTCTTTCCTCTGGGGATTTCTCTCACTACACTGACCTCTATCTGGAGTGCCACAAGCATCTCTGGAGCATCCTATAAGGCTGTCCACCCCCCTGGGAATGTGATAAGGGCCCCATCTTCAAAGATGCCTAGTAATTTTTCAAGATGACTGCTAACATCCTGTGTAACTTGATGTGACTTTGAGCCATGATACTAAATTTCCTTAGTCTCTTGTTCAAAGTCATATAAACATTTATATGACTCTTCCTCCCAGCTTTTCTTTCTCCCTGAGTCTGATTGCCGTATGGAGATATAGTTCCCTGAGGCTTCCTGCCTCTTTCCCTTTCCCACCCTTCCTACCTCCCAAGACCCCACCTTCCCCTGGCCATGGTGTCCTGGAGGCACAGTGGCTGGTTCTGGGTGCTGTTTCTCATCTCAGACCACACCCAGGACAAAGCCAGCTTCTCTCACTGATGTTGGCCACCTCTCATGACTGAGCTTTGAGGTGAAATTAGCTAGATGCACTTGATCCCTGGCAGTGGGCCTGGGGCTGGCACACATGTACCTCAAGTTCCTGCTTTCTAAGAAGCCATATTCTCAGGGTCACTCACTCCTTTGTAGCTTCACTGGCTCCAACTCACATGAAGACAGAACTTCACCACACACTCAAAGTCCCCCTTCTGCTAAAGCATTTGGAGGACTCCCAGTCTTTTGTACACTAGATTAAATCTATCAAAGTGGAGAGAAATCATGCCCCCATCTTTCTGAGGTCCTCTGGCTCACACTCCCAATAGTGTGTGGGGGACTCTTGAACAAGAACATTCATACTTACACATATTAAGACATGCATATTCAACATGCATGCATGCACATGTGCAAGAACAAGACAGCACACACTAAACCCATATGAAGGAAACATCTACATTTTCCTTCCTCCATGAGGGGTACTTTTTACAGAATCATGGAGACCATGTTACCAGTGTTCTGGTTAAAAGAGTTCACTACCAATAAAAGGGACATTGGGTTTCCACCGATTTTTGCCCTTATATACAATTGTATAGCAAAGCTCACTAGAAAAATGGAGCCATACAAAGGGAATAAGACAATGCATGCTTTCAGTGCCTTGAACCAGCTGTGCCTGAAATCCTCTGTGCTCTAGGCTTTCCAGTTTAAATACATTTTACCCTCCCTATTTTTTATTCTTGCTGAAGCCGGTGCAGATTCAGTCCTGCCATTCAAACTCAAAGTAAGTCCTGACTTAACACATTTGTAGACTCATATCTGTCTCCTTCATCTTGATGACTACTTGATGGTCACTTAAGTAGTCACTACTTGAGAGACCACATTGGAAACATAACAGACATCAAACCCTCGGAAGAGTTCATCAGTTTAACCTCCTGGCTGGAAAGTCTTGGGAGTTTGTGGCCCAGAGAAGTAGGATTCATCCAAGGCTACACATGACTTGAGCCCCATTTATTTTCCTCTTTCATTTCATCTCTTTTAAGTCTGTTGATATTTTCTACTTTGAGCAATAGTCTTTAAAGACAAAAAGACTAGCAAAAATCACCTAATAAGTTTCCTTAAACTAGAGATGCATGAGCCCCTCCCTAGGTACTTAGGGTCAGAGACTTGAAATGTCTGGCCAAAAATGGAAGTGACTGGACTAGATGGCTCACGGGTACTTTCTGTCTTGAGTTCTATGAGCTGTAACCCCTATGCCATCCTATAGAACCCCAGCACTGCTGCCTAGACATGACCGTTACAACCCTAGGGGCTTATCCTGCTTCATCTTGTTTCACCTCATCAGCAACCACGCAGGGGGTGTTACTGCCCTAATTCCTAACTGAGGAACATGAGGCTCAGAAGGGCAGGACAACTTGCTCAGGGTCACACAGACGGGAAATCTTGTGAAGAGAGTTTTCCCAACTCAGAAAAACAGCCCAAGGGACTGAGTGTGATGTACTGAGCTCAGACCTGGTGTTGGCCCCCGGCTTCAGCTGGTAAAATAGGTAATCAACCTGTGCTTGGATCCTGGTGGCAAATGGAAACTAAAAGGGTCCCTAGGGGGGTGGTGCTCATATCCCAGCTCCAGTGCTGGGCCAGCTGTGTTCGAATCCTCTCTCTTCTCTTATTATAGGCTGTGCAGCCTGGTCCCAGAGCCTCAGGTACCCTGTGTGTGAAATGGGACTAAAGATGGGATTCTCCTCCAGGTGTGCAGTGAGGATGCAGCAGGATAAGGTGTATGAAAGGCTGAGTGTGAGGTAGGTCCCTGATGTGCAGTAACACCAATAATGATGATGACAACAATAGTTTCTATTGTCTTGTCACTTCACTCCCCTCCACCTCAGGTCTCCCATCTGTACGTGGTCCTACCCCAGAGGGTTATGGAGAGGACTAAGTGAGAAGATGCCTATATCTTTCCTTTTCTCCTTTGCTTTTTACCTCTCTTCTTTACACAGTTATTTGTAAGGCCTCCCCAGACAGCCATTTTGCTTTTTTACATTTCTTTTCCATGGGGATGGTCTTGATCCCTGTCTCCTGTATAATGTCACGAACCTCATTCCATAGTTCATCAGGCACTCTATCTATCAGATCTAGGCCCTTAAATCTATATTTCACTTCCACTGTATAATCATAAGGGATTTGATTTAGGTCATACCTGAATGGTCTAGCGGTTTTCCCTACTTTCTTCAATTTGAGTCTGAATTTGGTAATAAGGAGTTCATGATCTGAGCCACAGTCAGCTCCTAGTCTTGTTTTTGTTGACTGTATAGAGCTTCTCCATCTTTGCCTGCAAAGAATATAATCAGTCTGATTTAGGTGTTGACCATCTGGTGATGTCCATGTGTAGAGTCTTCTCTTGTGTTGTTGGAAGAGGGTATTTGCTATGACTAGGCAGCTGTGAGCCGGCACACTGAGTGCAGGCAGCTGCGAACTGGCACACTGAGCACGGCCGAGAGGAGCTACCCCACATCCAAGGTCAGGGGCAGTGGCCTAGAGTGCCAGGCTGCGACAGTGGAGGAATGGACGAGAGGAGCTACCCCGCGTCCGAGGTCAGGGGCGGCGGGGAGAAGCCACCTCGGTGGTGACCCTGAGGAGCCACCCTGAGCCTGAGGCCAGGGGCGGCAGCTGGGAGGAGCCACCCACGCCCGAGGCCAGGGCTGGTGGCCAGGAGGAGCAACCCGAGGAGCAGTGGCTGCGCAGGTGCAGGAGGGCCTAGAGGAGCTATCCCATGATGAAGGTCAGGAACAGCGGCGGTAAGGAGCTACCCTTCGTCCAAGGTAAGGAGCAGCGGCTGTGTTTTGCTGGAGGAGCTGTGAAGAGATACCCCACGCCCAAGGTAAGAGAAACCCAAGTAAGATGGTAGGTGTTGCAAGAGGGCATCAGAGGGCAGACACACTGAAACCATACTCACAGAAAACTAGTCAATCTAATCACACTAGGACCACAGCCTTGTCTAACTCAATGAAACCAAGCCATGCCTGCAGGGCAACCCAAGACGGGTGGGTCATG
>SJYT01017655.1:0-28158 GCA_006410635.1 Cephalophus harveyi
GCTGAGGAGGTGGGGAGGCAAGTCAGTAACTGCAAAGTCAGTCAAGGACAGTCGCCTTGTAGAATAAGGATGAGAACATTACCTGATCATGGTCCTATCTCCATTGGCTTTGATCATTGCTACAGATGTGTATTTAGTCTTTTCACTGTACATTGGCTTCCACCGTGGGAAGGAGGGATCCTTACGTCCATTTTCCTAACTTCAAAATGGAAATGACTGATGCTTTTGAGTGATCTTAATAACTACATCTGAGGGGAAATGATACCAGAAGTGCATATAACAAAAATAAGTGTCAGATCAAAAAAAGTATAAGGCTCGAAAACGAAGATTCTTCTTTATCTCTGTGTTACTTCGCTTCACCTAGAACTTACGGACTCTGGTCCCACCTTTGCGTCAAACTTCCCCGGAGGTGGTTGCGGGGGTGGCTCTTCTCCCGCGGGCGGGTTCCCTGCCAGGCTCTGCTCCGCCAGCCCATGGTATGGTTCTAGAACTTTTTTCAAAAGTGGGCTGAGCGGACAGAAAACAGAGATTGGGCGGCTCTGAGGCATCGGCCACTGCCACGCTCCGCCCGCCCAGCTCTCAGATCACAAGTCAGGCCACCGCGTGGCGCCGCCCCCAGCTTTGCTAGAAGTGCCTAGGCACCGATTCCTTTCCGGTAACTGGGTTTGGAAAGAGAACTTGCTTGGGGTGCCAACTGGGTCCGCTGAGAAGTGGGATCTTAATTGGGAAAACTGTCCCCACGCACCCCGATTTGCTAAAACCTTCTCGCCCTCCCGTTTCCAATCGAGGAACGACAAAAAGGGGAGAAAGGAGTTAAAGCATCAAACCACACACTGTTGCGACAACCCCGAAAATATCCTTCCCAGGCCGGATTCCAAATGTTCAGCTCTGCCCGGGTCTCTTAGTCCCTGGCCCCACGCCGCGGCTGAGGCGGAATTAGTGCAGAGTGGGGACTGGGAACCGGCTGTGACAAGAAGCGGTCCGGGCCCCACCTGCCCCGCCCCTGCCCCGCCCTCGCCCCGCCCTCACCCGCTCCGGCCCCGCCCCAGGACGGGTTCTTGGCTCGGAAGGTTCCACCAAGAAGTGGGAGCCAAGTCTCTCCGCCCTCCGCAGCCCGTCTCCGCGGCAGCATGAGCTTGCGCGGCCCAGCCCTCGGCCTCCTCCTGCTGCTGTTCTGCCCGGCGCAGGTGAGTGGCCGCCGGCGACCCGGGCGAGCTGTGGGGGACGTGGTGGGGCCGCGAGTCGGGGAGGGCGGCGGTCTGTGCCGCGACTCCGGTGCCTTTCTCCGGCTACGTCCTCTCCCCAGTGGTCTGGAGGACGGTGCCCGCTGGGGGCTGCCTGTTTGACCTGTTTTGGGTTTAGGATGTGGGATCAAGAAGGGAGGAAGAAAATGGGTAGAAAGGGATAGGGTTCTTATCATTTTAACCTGCCTCCCCACCCCCTTCACTCTGCCATTTGTACAGGAATTCTTTATAAATTTGTTTAGGAGATCCGACTTCTCCCCTAAAGATGAAGGAGAGTGGGGAGGTAAATAAAGGTTAGTCCGGCACCAAATCGGAACTCACCTGAGTGCTTCACATAAGGCAACTTGGTCTTCCAGAGACGGCAAGTTACTTCTTATCCGCTCCCTTTACATCCATGGGCACGGAGGCCCGCAGGTGGGGGAGTTAATTGAATTTCGCCTTGTCACAAACCTAGCCGTGGAGAGGATGGGCCTGGAACTCCCAGTCCTGGCCCCTTGGGTCGGCTTTCCCTTGCTTTGGTAGCCTTGGGCGTGAGCACCTCACTGCTATTTGTGTATCTACAGTTTTCTCCTTGAAAACTGTGTGGTTGGATGTTGTGGGGGATGTCTAAGGATCTAGTGCTGATCAAACGAGGTCCAGTGGGAATCCCCGGAGAAGGCAATGGCACCCCACTCCAGTACTCTTGCCTGGAAAATCCCATGGAGCCTATTAAGCTGCAGTCCATGGGGTCGCGAAGAGTTGGACATGACTGAGCGACTTCACTTTCACTTTTCACTTTCATGCATTGGAGAAGGAAATGGCAACCCACTCCAGTGTTCTTGCCTGGAGAATCCCAGGGACGGGGGAGCCTGGTGGGCTGCCGTCTATGGAGTCGCATGGAGTCAGACACGACTGAAGTGACTTAGCAGTAGCAGCAGTGGCAATCGCGAGCCCTGGTGCCCACTCGTAGGCGTGTGTCTATGATGAGGGTGTAGTGAGTCACAGGGGAAGGCTGATGAAGGGGTTCCCTGCACTAGAAAAACCTCTTTGAACTATATCGTTCTCAGCAGGGGTTGGGTGAGGCTGACCTGGGAAGGGCCTCCTGCGATGGGGTGGACGGGGGTGGCCAGCCGTGTGGGCTTCTGAAAGAGCACATGTCTGGTGCCTGGTGGGGAGGAGAGGCAGAGAAAAGCAGGTTTCGGGAAGTGGATTGGAATGAGGTCAACCCGTAGACCACCTGCTAGCCCTGTGGCTTTGGGGTCATTACTCTTCCAAGCCGAACTTTTACTGAAGATAAACAACACATAGGATTTTTGGGATTCTTAAGTAACATGGTGCGGAGGGGCCTCATCACAGGAGTAAAAAATCAAAAAATGGTAGCAGTTATTTGCTTTGAAAATACAGCTGTTCGGTTTCCTTTCGGTTTTAGGTCAGGATCTAATAGGCAGGCTTCTGGTTAAGTAGCTTTAACTTATCTCTGAAATCCGTCAGTTCCTCTCCTCCTAGGTCTTCTGGGGTAGGTTAGAGGTTAGTCACAAGTTGCTTGCAAAACACCTGGAAGCCTTGAGAAGGTTTGTGAATATGAATTGGAAACACTTCTGTTGTATTTAAGATTGGCTCCCTCAGGCTGAAAGATGAACCCATTCCTGATCTCCTTAGGAAAAACAGTTTTAATGGCTTAATTCCTACCTAGGCCTCATTATGGTCCAAGTTCCTCAAGAGAAAAAAAAAAAAACTTTAAAAAATTACAGTCAGGAGAGAGACCATAATGAGGTCCTCTAAAATGTATCTTAAATACCCATCGGAAGGCGTGCCTGGTGCTCACAGAAATTATCATTTGTTATGTGGATTCGTTTATCCCAGGTTGGCTATAAAACAGAATTCCAGAGAGTTGTGTCAGTAAAAGTCAGACCAGTCCAGCCTCTACCCCACGTGTCCTGTCATATTTATTTGATCTGCCTACCTGACTCCAAAGGATACATAGCTTAATCTCTGGACAGCATTTTCCGGGCCACCCCCTCCACTGTTGTCCTGGGTTATCCTGACTGGCCAGACCAGCCCTGGTATTCCAGCCCTTGCCAGAACTTAAGCTGGGTATGTCTCCAGGTTCTGCCTGGAGCTTTCCTCATCCAGGACATCAGCAGAGGTGAAGGGACCAGGCCCTGCGCTCCCTGGGTGGGCTGGCCAGGTTACAGACATGGGGCTGGGGACAGTCCTGGATCCTGAGGAAGTGAGTCAGGACTTGACGGCTCCCTGGAGTTGTACGTAAAGGGTAGTTACTAGTTATGCAAGTGAACAGTCCTGGGTAGCAGGAGGGGCATGGTAGTGGACGGGCCAGCCCATCCCTGGCATGTTGTCACAATCTAAGGATACATCAGTGTACAAGCCAAGCTGGAGTTCGAACAGTGCAGCAGCTGTGGGATGGGCATGGTGGGGGGAATGGGAGGGAGTATGCCTACCTTAGCATTCAAAACTTTGGTTCTCATTATTGGTTTTGTCACTTAGCAGCCAGGTGACCTTGGAGAATCCTCTCTGAGCTCTAGTTTTCTTACCTGTAAAAGTCTGCAATGCTACTCCATGGGGTGTCTGATAAAGAACCCAGGCGAGGAAGAACTCACTCAGCTTTATGCCCAGAACCCAGTTGATGTTCAGTGAGCTGAATAGCCTAAAGTATAGGATTCTGTTGCTGATGATCAGAGCTTCTCCATGTGATGAGATGTACTTTCATGGAGCTCCCAATTCGAGTCTGCCAGAGTTGCTGACATATAGCAGCAGGGGCATTTTTTTTTTTAACTCTCCTGAGCTCTTCATATTATTATTGAAAGATACTTCCCTATGTAGTCACATATCCATTAATTAAATTCTAGAGCATGTTGTGAAATAGCCATATAGCCTAACCTTTAAAAGTAGAGACATCCTGCTGCTGCTAAGTCGCTTCAGTCGTGTTCGACTCTGTGCGACCCCATAGACGGCAGCCCACTAGGCTCCTCTGTCCCTGGGATTCTCCAGGCAAGAACACTGGAGTGGGTTGCCATTTCCTTCTCCAGTGCATGAAAGTGCAAAGTGAAAGTGAAGTTGCTCAGTCGTGTTCGACTCTGTGCGACCCCATGGACTGCAGCTTAGTAGGCTCCTCCGTCCATGGGATTTTCCAGGCAAGAGTACTAGAGTGGGGTGCCATTGCCTTCTCCAAGAGACATCCTAGCCTTGTACTAAATTCTGCGTTAAAGCCAAAATCACTTACATAATCCAGTCAAGCTCCTTTAACTCATCATGTACGTTCGGATGTTTTCTGAATCAGGGAACACTGGATGAGATATTAAGATTTCAGAGGAAGTATAACCCCCAAGCTCTGCCCTTTAGGATTCTACAGTCTTACAGGGGAAAGACACCAGCAAGAAAATACTCTTGCAACCTCTGCCCACATACACAACTTCTCCATCCTCATAAATATCTGAATTCTGTTTCATCCTGGAGCAGGAGCCTGCAAATTAGTTGTGGATGGTTTTCTTGGGACACACCCATGCCCATGTTTTACTTGTTGTTTGTGGTTACTTTTGAGTTACAGCAGACAAGATTAAGTATGTACCACAGACACCTTTGGGCTCACAAGCCTACCACATTTAATATGGTATCTGGCTCTCTTAGGAAGAATTTAGGAATTTCCCTGGGTGGTCCAATGGCCAAGACTCTGTGCTCCCCATGCAGGGGGCCTGGGTTCCATCCCTGATCAGGGAAGGAAACCCCAAGTACTGCAACTAAAGAGTCCAAATGCTGCGACAAAGATCCCATGAGCCAAAACTAAGACCCAGTTCAGCCAAATAAACACGTATGTGTGTGTGTATGTGTGTTAGTCACTCAGTCGTGTTCAACTCTTTTGACCCTATAGACTGTAGCCCGCCAGGCTCCTCTGTCCATGGGATTGTCCAGGCAAGAATACTGGAGTTGGTTGCCACTCCAGTGGGATCTTCCCAACCCAGAGATCCAGTGCAGGTCCCCTACATTGCAGGCAGATTCTTCAGTCTGAGCCACCAGGGAAGCCCAAATAAATAAATATTAAATAGGAAAAAGGAAAAGTTTATCCACCTAGTCCTGGTGGATCCACAGGAGAGCTTATAGAACTGGAGTGTACAGAGCTCTGGGTGCAGGATGCCTGGTGGCTTGAGCATTGAGGAGGGATGCCCATAAGCACCTCTGAGGCCACATCTGAGGTTTGCTCATCTGTAAGTTGGACGTAATAATAGCACCACCTCCCTCTCCTCAGGACAGCTCACCCAGACCAGGTGAAAACAGTCAGAGTTAAATTCATTGTTGGCAGTGAGTCTTGGGTGAGGCTTGTAAAAAGGGAGGCTGTCCCAAGATGTGGGGGCTAAGGGGAGACTGAAGTCTGTGGAGAAAACAAGGGACAGCGGACAAGGGCTAGAGCCTGTCCTTGGGGACCTGGATAAACACAATTAATTCAGGTCGAGCCAGTCATGGAGGGTAACCGAGATTTGTTTGAGAATGTGTTTAAAAGTTAATTCACTTGTGTTTACATAGGTGCTATATAGGTTTACCTATTGGGGGAAATTGAAAGCCTGGAAGACCAGGATCTAATACATCAACATTTGTTAAACCTGAGGAATGGGATAGGGGTGGAGAGCTGAGGGGGGCGCCCCCTGTTATCTCACGTATACCTGTGATGTCTGAATAATTGTGATTGGTGGGTATCCTGTAATTAAAATCTACGATCATTTATTTTTGACTTCTTAGGAATCAGTCAAATGTTTAAATGCTTAAATAAGATAGTTCTTGTGGTCACAAGTCACCCTGTAAGCGATTGGTCGGTGCCCATGAGATGAACTGGGAAGAATTATCCTTCTTTGGGCTTGTCCCCCCCCCCCCGCAATACATCAACATTTGTTAAACCTGAGGAATGGGATAGGGGTGGAGAGCTGAGGGGGGCGCCCCCTGTTATCTCACGTACACCTGTGATGTCTGAATAATTGTGATCTGTGGGTATCCTGTAATTAAAATCTACGATCATTTATTTTTGACTTCTTAGGAATCGGTCACATGTTTAAATGCTTAAATAAGATAGTTCTTGTGGTCACGAGTCACCCTATAAGAGACTGGTCGGTGCCCATGAGATGAACTGGGAAGAATTATCCTTCTCTGGGCTTGTCCTCCCCACCCTACCCCACTGCCCCACTCAGTGGAGCTTTTGCAACACTTATTACTAGAGATTCTGGGTATGTTAGTGATATTCAGATCCATGGTGTTTCAACTGATGGTCACTCTCCTCCATTTAATCTCAGTATAACCAAGAACATGCTCTCTGCAGTCCTTGCCTCTGGACTTTTCTCTTAAGTGGTGAAGGACATCTGAGCTCATGTTTTATGTCAAAATACACATAAAGTTCATGGTTTTAAAGTACAGTCAAGGACATTAGGTATATCATGTGTCGTGCAGCCACCACCAACCATCTCCAACTATGAGCTCACATGTGGTCTGGTGCCCTTGGAGCTGTATGTGTGTGTGTAGTCGCTCAGTTGTATCTGACTCTTTGCAGCCTCTTGGACTGAAGCCTGCCAGGGTCCATCTCCCGCAGTATCCAGGGAAACCGGATAAGAAAAGAATGTTAAAGATAAGAAAATAGAGGAGAGAAAGAGGCTGATATTCCTTGGTTTACATAAAGAACCAATAAAACTTTGAGACAAGAAGTTTGCGCTGTTCACGGAGGCCACAGGTGCCCTACCAGTCTCCCAAGGGAGTGAAGACGCAGAACGTCTTCCCGTTCAGGTCTTAGAAACCACCCCTTGAGTTCTGAAGCCTTGCTCAACAGTTCTGGTCCACATGACCTTATCATGGGTGGGATCTCCCGTGGTGGCTTCCGGCAGAAGCCCACCAGGCTCCTCTGTCCACGAGATTCCCCAGGCAAGAGTACTGGAGTGGGTTGCCATGCCCTTCTCCAGGTGATCTTCCCGACCCAGGGATCGAACCTGAATCTCCTGCATTGCGTGTGGATTCTTTACCACTGAGCCACCAGGGAAGCCCCCCTTGGAGTCCTGGCAGACCTCAAACCTTGGTGACTTTCAGTATCAGCAGGATCTGCCCTTCCAGGGGAGTATGGGTATGAAGCAGCAACAGGTGTTCTTGTATCCATAAAGGCAGCTCTCACCCAGTCACCTTGCCTTTGGAAATCACGTGGTTCCCTGGAAGACAGGTGTGTGGCCTGTGCCCAAGCCCTTGGTCTGGGTGTCAGCTCCTGCCGCCCTCACATTCCAGGGAATCTTCCAGGGATCTCAAGGTGCAGCCCTAATCTTTGTTAATAAAGTCCTGGCTGATGCAGTGCTGTGGACATTTGGAGACCGGAAATTCTGGTCATTGGGACTGCAGCTAGGTTCTAGACTGGCTGCAGAGATGAGCACGGCCCAGTCAGTGGTCCACGGAGGAGTGACCCCAGTGCAGCATAAGGAGTAAGCACTCCAGCTTCCAAACCAGCCAGGCCTGGCTCTCCCATTTCTCAGACGTGGCTTCAGAGGAATCACTTTACCTGCCTGTGTAACCCTCGGTTTCCTCATCTGTGAAATGGTTTTATTTTAGTACCAGATTCACAGACCTGTTGTTGAGCTGATGGGGGCACCCTTAGCCTGTGGCTGGCTGCTGGGCGCCATGGGGTCAGGGTGGTGGAGGTGGCGCCCATGGGAACAAACCAGGTGGAGGGAGGTGATGAGGTGGACAGAGGAGGCCTGTGGGCTCCCAGGGGAGGGTTCAGGGAAGGGAAGGGCAGGGGAGACTGCACCAGGGAGGCTTCCCAGAGGCTGGTGGGAGAGGACCCTGAGCTTTAAACCCTGCTGAAGAAGGCCTGGTGATGGGGGAAGGATCGGTTTCCGTGAGCATCTCAGCTGTTGTGGTTGGAAGTGCAGCTGGAGGGGAGTTTTGAGCGGGGAAGGAAATGGGACCGCCTTTATGGGAGGAGCAGGTGAAAGGACCAACATGGAGATGAGGTTGAACATGTGGACGAGAGGGGGGCCAGGTGGTGGAGGTCCCCGCAGAGGCTTGGACCATGGCAGCAGCTTGGACCATAGCAGAAGGAGGTGCTTGGGTTTCAGCTGTAGTTGAGCCCAGGGGAGGCAGAGAGAGAGCCTGGAGGTGGGCACGAGGCCTCCCCCACTGGTGCAGCCGTGCAAGTGAGCTCAGAGGGTTGTGTGCCTGCACACAGGGTGGGGGGAGGCTGATGCCAGAGCAAGGACCTTCATTAAAGGGTTAATTATATCTTGTGGAGAGTCTGTTTCTGGAACTAGAATGTTCTGGTTTGAATCCTGCCTCTGCTGCTCTTGGATTCAAACTCTCTGCTTCTGTTTGTTCATCTGTAAATTGGGCATAATAATAGCACCTTCTGGGGACTTCAGTGGTGGTCCAGTGGTTAAGACTCCAGGCTTCCACTGCAGGGGGCAGGGGTTCTATTCCTGGTCGAGGAGCTAATCCCACCTGGCATGGTGCAAACAAAAAAAGAAGAAAAAAAAAAAAAAAACACTGCCCTCTCGCTCATGCTGTAAGGTGTGTTGGGTTCATAAGGTGAGAGCAGGGAAAGCCGTGCCTGACACCCAGCAGGTGGCCTGGGAGCACCTTTGGGCCCCTCTGGTTCATGCCTCTTCAGGCAGATGGCTTGGGAAAGCAAACCTAAGAGCAGTGACTCAGCCCAGTTTTTTCCTGGCTGGGAAGAAGCTTCAGCTTGTTTATTTTGTTCAGGTCTTTGAACCTCTTTGGTGAAGTCCCATATACTTCTCGGAAAACCTGGAGAATAATTCCTTACGTTTGATGGGTGGTGCTTCCTGGCTTTCTAAGTGCTTTCTCATTTACTCCTGAATTCAGTCTTCCCACCTGAACTGTGACGTAACCGGGGTCGGGGGTGGTCAGGAGTGAGTAGGAGGTGGGAGACTCCTACTCGGCACAGCTGGGTGACCCGCTCCGGGTGCAGCTGGGCTCAGCATTTATTAAGGATCAGGGCCCAGGACTCCTGACCTCCCGCCCCTCAAGCTCGTTCTCCACCCCCATCTCTTCTGCCTGGTGGGTAGAAACACCTTTGCTTTGAAACAGATGGTGTAGATTGTGAAGGATGATCTTGTAAATTGGACCCAGAGAGCATTGGGTCATCTTGATTGTCCCGTAGAGCGCCGAGTGCTGAGGAAGGGGAACAGAGACTCCAGACGCCCGTCTGTTAGTCATGCGAGAGCTGTGGGGTTTTTCTTGACTGGATTCCTGTCACTCCTGCGGGCGATGAGCCAGAGTGCCCCTTGGCCAGCACCTGCTTGCCCTGTTGTTCTGTTGAGAATTCTGTGCGAGAGGGGTGGGGTGGGGTGGGATGAGAATTCCAAGGGGTGGGTGCCTAGTATGTAAGTTACAGGTCAACATCAGTAGTTGTTACCCTCCTTGGGTTACTTGCCTTTCTACACTTCAGTAGATGGATGACGGCCTTTTAGTGGGAAACCCAGAATCGGAAAGAGCAGTACTTTTCCTAGAACCACTGGGTTTACAGACAAAATTATGATTCTTTTTACATAGGAATGGCGGAATTTTGTAAGTTCTTGCCAAAGGTTTGGGACGTGGCATTGCTGAATGCTTGTCGCTTCCTCATTTGTATGAGTTCCCTCCCTCCCTTGTGGCCTAAACCTATGACTTAATGAATCAAGCTGGGGTAAGTCATAATTGCTGGTTTAAAATACCGAAAGAATGAATTCAGAGACAAGTCTTGTGGGCCCTTAGATTTCCCCCCCAGCACCCCTCCATCTCCTGCCTGCTTTTCCTGCCATGTTTTCAGGGCCTGTTGTGAGGTCTGTGTCTTTTCATCAGGGACCAGCGCCGCTCAGCTCCTTGCAGGGTGTGTGGGTCACGTGCCCTTGTCCTTGGAGACAGTTCACTGTCTTGCATCTGTGCCCATTTTTCAAAAATGGCTTTTCCATCAGGCGCCTTGGAAGCCATGGTTACTTCTCAAAAGCCGCTGTTTCCCTGCAGGACAGCTGACTGCACAGTCATGCCAGCCGTGACCCTGGCCAGCTTGGCGGAGCTTGGTGGCCTTGCTAATGAGATGAGTCATACTCGTGCACCGCCCCCCCCCCACACTTTTCTGATGCCATGTGACTCTCACATGGGGAATAGGAATGGACCTTGAGAAATCTTTATGCAAGAGGTTTTACATTTTTTCAAGATTCTGAGGTGATTTTCCTTAAAGTATGCACATTTCTTGCGTTTTACTTAAACTCAAGGACAAGATACTCATTCTTGTTCCTCCTCCTTACGGGTTGTTTTTTTCCCCACATTACTCATGGTGTGCTGATATTAATTAACCTTAGCAGATATGGAACTGTTCTTTCATTATTTACACCTGACTCAGTTCCTTATCCTCATGTGTAAAAATAGAGCCTTAGTAATCATAGACGTACTATCTTGCTTTCTTCTACACTGATTGATAGTGATTCTTGTATGGAACTGTCGCTTCCTCTTAATAAATAATCTAGCAGGAAGTAGAAATCATGTAAGTAATTTCTCTTACTTCCTTTGCTGATTGACTTCACAAGTCCATTTTGGACATTGTTATTGTTCATTCGCTATGTCATGTCCAAGTCTTTTGCGCCCCCGTGGACTGCGGCATGCTCGGCTTCCCTGTCCTTCACTGTCTCCTGGAGTTTGTTCAGACTCTTGTCCATTCAGTTGATGATTCCATCCAACCATCTCATCCTTTGCCTCCCGCTTCTCCTCCTGCCCTCACTGTTTCCCAGCCCCAGGTCTTTTCCAATAAGAAGTCAGCTCTTCATATCAGGTGGCCAAAGGATTGGAGCTTCATCTTCAGTACCAGTCCTTCCAGTGAATATTCAGGGTTGATTTCCTTTAGGATTGACTGGTTTGATTGCCTTTCTGTCCAAGGGACTCTCAAGAGTCTTCTCCAGCATTGAGCTTTGGGTTTAATTAATGTTTTTTAAAGTGTTCAACTAACTGGTGCCTCTGGCTTTTACTTCGCTTGGCAGGTACTGTTGGACACTTCTGTGAATGAGGGGATTTTTTGCTGTTGAAATTTGTGTTATCCCTGAGGCCCTAATGAACCGTTTTCTGTTGACTGTTGCAGGTATTTTCACAGTCCTGCATTTGGTATGGAGAGTGTGGAATCGCATCTGGAGATAAGAGATACAACTGCAGATATTCTGGGCCACCAAAGCCATTGCCACAGGACGGCTATGACCTAGTGCAGGTGAGTGAGTAGTCTTGGGCGCTGGGAACATGAAACGCTAATCAAAGATCCTCTGCAGTTGCACCGTAAGTATTCCCCGTGGGGTGGGGGTAGAGGTGGAATGAACGGGCTTCTCTTGTCCCAGACTCTCACTTGTAGCACAGAGAAGATAACATACTAACTCCGCAGGCATCATTTTTCTGGGGTTGACTATGCCTTGCTCATCAAGTTTCCCAGTAGCAGGTTACTACAGAGGGACGTGGTCTTGGTACCTCCCATGTTGCTCTTTGCAGCTTCTTCAAAATACACTCAGAGTTACTCACAGTTAGCCCCTTTTGTTCTTAAACGAGGCTGCTGAGTGGCTGTGACTCACTTGTCCTCTGTTCACTTTGGAGGTTCCTCCAGTTTCCACCGAGAGCCTGTGACCTTTGACTGCCACCAGGAATCTGTTTCTTGTTTCTTACACAGGGATATTAGAAAAGAACTGGGAAAATCCAGGTTAAAAGGCTGACTTTAGATGCTGCAGTTACCTAAAATCCAGCTGACACCGTATCAGGTCTTCTGGACTTACTTGCTTCTTCCATCACAATTTTTAAAGGCATTTAACTTTTCCTGGAGTGACTCACAGAAAGTAGCATTCTGGTTAAACATAACCAAGTAACCTAAAAAGAGGTAAAATGATTGTCAAGGAAAGAAAGTGAGCTTCCCAATAAGAAAAAAAAATTGAACTGTCTGTACTGCCTCTACTTTTGTGAATCGCTGGTTATCTAGAGGAAAGTTGATCGCCTTTTATTTATTTATTTTTAAAAATTTTTTATTTTATTTTTTTACTTTACAATACTGTATTGGTTTTGCCCTACATTGACATGAATCCGTCACGGGTGTACATGAATTCCCAACCCTGAGCCCCCCTCCCACCACCCTCCTCATATCATCTCTCTGGGTCATCCCAGTTTGATCGCCTTTTAAAAGAATTCTGCAAGAACTTTGCAAATAGGTGTCACCCTTGTGTACCTGAAAAAGGATGATGTGCATAAAGTGGTCTCCTCTTTGAGGAGCGTTTGTGTTTATTTAACTTGGCTACTCTGATGTTCATGTTTTCTCTCCCAAAAGGAGCTCTGTCCAGGGTTCTTCTTTGGCAATGTCAGTCTTTGCTGTGATGTCCGGCAGCTTCACACACTGAAAGAGAACCTGCAGCTGCCTCTGCAGTTTCTGTCCAGGTGGGTTGACCGCCAGGCATGCAGAGAAAATGGGTTTAAAAGTTAGTTCTTGTTTCATTTTAAGAGTGCTATCTTAGGACTTCTCAGAGATAAAGAAGAACTTCTGATAAAGTAGTAATGATCAGACTTCGTTCTCGCTCTCGTTACATTCAGAGTTGCTACTTGGTTTGCTTCTGAGATGTCTTCACCCCAAAGGGGACCTGCACTGGGGTCTGGGTCCTTCCAGACTTGAGCCCCTTCTCACGGTGGAGAGGAGAGGTTCTGGGGATCCCACCTGGGTCTCTGACCCCAGACCCTCCTCCACACAGTCCTCTGCGTCGCCTCCCTCCGCTGTTTTGTGCGTGGTTCTCTCTTCCTCATTGGAGCCTGCCTTTGGGGACTGTTCCCAAGCCTGATCTGGCAGAGTCGGCTGGTTTTGTCAAAGTTAGTTTGCTGTCCACTGTGTTCTCTGTGACTGGGGCAGTGAAAAGGGCCACGTAATAGATGTTCTCCAAGCTTACCCAGCAGTTTTCAAATGTGAGAAGAGTGAGCTGGTGGTGGCCTTCCGAGCAGCATGTTGTGAGCCCCGATGCAGCAGGACAGAAGGCCATGTGCTTCTCTGTGCAGGTCTCACTGCAGGTGACAGGGCTCCGGTGGGCATCCTTGTTTCTTGCAAGATTTCCAGTTGGCAGTGCGGAGCGGAAAACCATCCCTCTGTATGTTCTGTCAGGACAACATACAACGTAGTAATAGATCTAATTAGAGCATTAGAGTTGAGACTCTAATCAGGCCAGTGTATCTTATGGAAGGAAATCTCATGGCTGTTGCTGGAGCCAGATTGAAGCTGTCATTCGGCCAAATACATCTATTGAGCATCTACTCTACGTGAGGCATTATGGGCGTCAACATCAAAAGATAGCCAAATATTTCCCGTGTCGTCAGAGGTAGCAAAGCTTTATTTATAATAGCAATGAGATGCTAATACGGAATATCGTGCAGCTGTCCAAACTGATAACTGTAGAAGTTAAACAGAGTAACATGGAGAGAAGTTTGTAATTTATGGAAAGTGGTAGGAAGCAGTGCACCCCAGGAGTGATTTCTGTTCAGGTGGTGTAATTGTCGTTCCTGTCTGTCACAGTAAAGCGTGGAACTCCTGAAAGCAAGTTGGTGTGTGTGTCTGCTCCTTCACTAGACAGGAGGTTTTTGTTTTATTTTTGGCCGCGCCGTGCAGCATGTGGGATCTTAGTTTAGTCCCCTGACTAGGGATAGAACCCATGCCTCTTAACGTTGAAAGCGAGGAGTCTTAACCACCAGACGGCCAGGAACGTCCCACGAGACCGGCAGCTTTGAAGGCCGAGACCAGACTGTCCTTGTTCTGTGTCGTGTGTGGTCATCTGGATGGGAGCAAATGGGCAGTCTGGATTGGTTGTGTTGCAAGAATGCAAGCCTGATGAAGGAATAGCTTTTGCAGATAACAGGGAACTAAAGGGGAAGACACAGGTCTTCTGCCACATAACTGGTCAACATTAGAAGCTTAACAGCAGACAGCTTGTGGTTCTTATGAAAACCAGGTGCTTCTGAAATGCATGTGGCTGGAGAACACCACTGCTGTTCTTTTATCTTCTCTAATCATGGGGAATCCTCTTGTGTTTAAAGATGGCCTAAGGTTATCTGGGGCTTGAAAGAGAGCCCTTCAGTAGGTTCCAAAATGAAAGCACTAGTGTGTAAATCTCATTTTTCCCCTCTTTTATTTTCAATCAGACTGTCACCATGGTAGTCCCAAGTCCTTTTGGCTTCAAGATACAGGAAACAGGACCGAATGATAAAGTGCAGGATTCAGAGAGCATTTGTTTCTTGAAATTACATCTGGGCAGCACAAATGTTAGTAGTTAGGGTGGTTTTTAAAGACGTGTCTTTATTTTAACACGAGGTTTTAGGTTTGGAATTGCTGGGTTTAATATGTCCTTATGGTAATCCATTTGCCGATTTACAATACATTTTAAATAGTCTTTGTATACTTTAAATATTTTTGCTGGCCCTGTTATCCACGAGATCATTCAAAATAGTTTGCTTTTTCTTTAGATGTCCATCCTGTTTTTATAACCTAGTGAACCTGTTTTGTGAGCTGACATGTAGCCCTCGACAAAGTCAGTTTCTGAACGTTACAGCAACTGAAGATTATGTTGATCCTACTACAAACCAGACGAAAACAAATGTAAAAGAATTACAGTACTATATTGGAGAGAGTTTTGCCAATGGTAAGTAAACTTTTAAATTATCCCTCTTTTATATTTGATATCAGGACAGTGGCTCAAGTTGTCCTGTCAGCTCTGTGAAAAAGGACAGTTCTCAGTTCTGCTAGCACTGAAATGCCAGTGGAAATGTGAGTTGTTGCTCTGCTTGTCTTCTGGGACTTGAGCTACAACCTATGAAACGATCTCCCTAAAGTATTTGCTTTAACTCCTTCCTAGCTGTAAGTTCCCTCATGGAAATTTCTGGTTTGTGCAAGTTTATTTCTATACATTTTAGGAACCATTTGGACTTTGGTTCTGTTGGACATGAAATGCATAACTTCATGAGTTATTGCAAGACTGCAGAGATGGGGTGGAAGGGAGACCTAGTTGGCAGAGAGATCTTGCCTGTGAAGAAACCAATCACCATAAGGGAAAGTAAGCAGGTGTGACAGACAGGAGAAAGGTATCCCAGCAACTGAAGATCAGAGAACAGTCTGAAAAAGACCATGTCATGTTTGTTGAAAACGACTGCAATGAAAGAGTTCTGAAAGAGTAGGACCCTAGGGAAAGAGAATGAACAGATGAGAAACAGAACCAACTGGAAGATCCAGTTAATGAGAAATAGTCATGCAAGTGGATTAAAAGATAGATTAGATGCAGCTGAATAAAGAATGGGCCCCCAAAGAATAAAATGAGAGAATAAGAATTCAGCAAAGTTGTTGACTATAAGAGCAACTATAGTCAATTGCTATAATGATCAATTTAAAATGTAACCAAAAAAAGTTAATAGAAAACTTGCGCTTTGATGGACACCATCAAAAAGAGGCAGAAATATTTGCAAAGCATGTATTTAATGAAGGACTTGTGTCTAGAATATATAAAGACCTCTGACAACTCAAAAAGAAAATAACCCAATTAAAAATGGGCAAAGAATCTGAGCACACATTTTTCCAAGGGTGTTATTTATACAAACAGTCAATAGGTTTATGAAAAGATACTTAGAATCAGTCATCAGGGAAATGCAAATCAAAACCACAATGAGGTACCGCTTGACAGCCAGTAGGATGGCTGAAATAAAAAGACAAGTTCTGGCAGGCATGCGGACAGCGGGTGGGAATGTGAAACAGTGTAGTCACTTTGGGAAACAGTCTTGCAGTTCCTGAAGCAATTAAACATGGAGTTACCCATATGACCCAACAATTCCACTCACAAGAGAAATGAAAACATATGTTCATAGTAGCCAAAAGGCGGGTATATGAAACAACTCAGATATCCATCAATGGATACATACATAGGTAGATAAACAAAATGTGCTGTATCCATAGGATGGAATATTATTTGACCATAAAAAGCAATAAAATAAGGATTCATGCTGCAACATGGATAGACCTTGAAAACATCCTGCTAAGTGTTAGAAGCCAGTCACAAAAGACTCTACATGATTTTGTTTGTCTGGACATTTCTCTACATGAAATGTCCAGAACAGGCAAATCTGTAGACACAGAAATAGATTAATAGTTGCTTAGGGCTTAAGGGGATGGGGAGATAAGGGAGCATTAGTTCAAGGTCCTGAGTTTCTTTCTTAAGGTGAGGAAGATGTTTTAAAATGGACTGTGGTGATGATTTCTCATATCTATGAATATGCTAAAAGGCATCAAGTTATAACTTTAAATTGGTGAATTGTATGTGAGTTATCTCAATAAAGGTATACAAAAAGGAATTTGTAACTTAATATAGCTCATTTTAGGTAAGGTGAGGTGAGGTGAGGTGAAGTCGCTCAGTCGTGTCTGACTCTTTGCGACCCCGTGGACTGTAACCTACTAGGCACATTAGTTCAAGGTCCTGGGTTTCTTTCTTAAGGTGAGGAAGATGTTTTAAAATGGACTGTGGTGGTGATTTCTCATATCTATGAATATGCTAAAAGGCATCAAGTTGTAACTTTAAATTGGTGAATTGTATTGAGTTATCTCAATAAAGGTATACAAAAAGGAATTTGTAACTTAATATAGCTCATTTTAGGTAAGGTAAGGTGAGGTGAGGTGAAGTCGCTCAGTCGTGTCCGACTCTTTGCGACCCTATGGACTGTAACCTACTAGGCTACTCCGTCCGTGGGATTCTCCAGGCAAGAATACTGGAGTGGATTGCCATTTCCTTCTCCAGGGGATCTTCCTGACCCAGGGATCAAACCCGGGTCTCCCGCATTGGAAGCAGACGCTTTAACCTCTGAGCCACCAGGGAAAACTGTAAAATCTGAATGACAGATAATCTTAAATGCAAGTAGAGAAAAGGTGGAAATCACTTCAAAAGAATGACAATTGGAGATTTTCTGTCCAGCAAAGCTAGAGGCCCTAAAGCAGTGGGGTTATCACAGTTCTGAAAAAAACTATTGCGCTAGCTAATCTGCCTTTCAAGAGTGAGGGTAAAGCACAATGAATTTCTAAGTATCTCTCTAAAGTTTAGGGGAAGAAGGTTTCAGGAAGTTTCTAAGAAGCAGGGACTGGCAATTGAATGTTAATATGAGACCCACTGAAGCCTGGTGTACTGCAGTCCATGGAGCACAAAGGGTCAGGCGCAACTTAGCAACTGAACAACAAAAACAAGACCCATTCCTACTGCTTTCTTGTGTGCAGAGTGTCGTTGACATTGATATTTCATGTATCTTCATGCGCACTAAAATAAAGCTCCGGAAGAGAGTGTTGCTCAGTTCATTCACAGGTGAACTCTATCGCGAAACCAGTTTTTACCCTGGAGGTTCCATCGTTCACCAGCGGTAGTTTCTTGGAAGGAGCTGCACTGGCTGAAGAGACCCTGAGGGTCTTGCTTCTCCCTCCTTGGCCTTCAGTCCTACACGGGGGTGACACTTCTCCAGGCCCCTGTGGACTGGGATGGCCACGGCTTGTCCCGCCTCTGATTTTAAGTTGCTTGGAATCCGGCCTAGCCTGTTGCTTTCAGGGTGACAAGCCAGTGTCAGAGGTGACTTCCATTCCTTCCCTCAGTGGTTGCTGTC
The DNA here is from genome assembly GCA_006410635.1 of Cephalophus harveyi. Classification (NCBI taxonomy): domain Eukaryota; kingdom Metazoa; phylum Chordata; class Mammalia; order Artiodactyla; family Bovidae; genus Cephalophus; species Cephalophus harveyi. The sequence goes on from SJYT01017655.1 coordinate 17,868, forward strand.
CGGAGTCCCAGCCCCTGCTTGCTGGGAAACCCTGTCTGGATTTCCACGTTCACACGTGAGAGGCCCCCTGTAAGCTCGCACCTGGTGAATTCCAGCAGCGCGGTTTCAGCCTTCTCCCTTCCTCCCCCGCCAGCCATGTACAACGCCTGCCGGGATGTGGAGGCCCCCTCGAGCAACGAGAAGGCCCTGGGGCTGCTATGCGGGCGCGAGGCCAGCGCCTGCAACGCTACCAACTGGATCGAGTACATGTTCAACAAGGACAATGGCCAGGCGCCCTTCACCATCACCCCCGTCTTTTCAGGTGGGGACAGAGACCTCCCACCCCCCAGGTTTGGTGTATTGTACTTAACGGTTTTTTTAAAGCCCAGGAACCCTAACATGCAATAAGAAGATGAATTCAGATCAGTAGGTCCTGGAGTTTCCTCCAGGAAGAGGTAGCTGGAGGGGTAACCTCTGGGTTATCAGGGGCTGGATGAGTAGGTGGAGAGGTAGAGTTGCCTTCAGGTGGTGATACATACTTGAAGGAATACATCATTTGTAAAAAGCCTTTTCAAAAAATAAAATGGATAAACAACCAGGCCCTGCTGTACGGCACAGGCAGCTCTGCTCAGTGTCACGTGGCAGCCTGGATGGAAGGGGAGTCTGAGGGAGAATGGGGACATGTGTACGTATGGCTGAGTCCCTCTGCCTTTCACCTGAAACTGTAACACTGTTAATCGGTCACACTCCAATACAAAATAGAAAATGTAAAATAAAAAAAAGAGCCTTTTCCGAAGCTTTGCCTTAGTATTAGCTCCTCAGTGGAGATAAACATTTGATTGAAAGTTTACCCTGAAATATGGTGGACTTGAATCTTGATGATGAGCCCTGTGCCCAGAGTTATTGAGGTTAACTTAAAATTTTGCAGGACTAAATAGCAAAGCATAGCTCGATCACCCAGAAACCTCCAGTCTTTTTTATTCTTCTGGTTGTATGACTTCTTTCAGTGTGCTTATCATTGGGTTAAAATGTGATTTAGTACAACCCTTGTAATTATTTTTTTTTAAGGGAGATTCTTAACACACTCCTTCCTGCAGATCTTCCGACCCATGGGATGGAGCCCATGAACAACGCCACCAAGGGCTGTGACGAGTCGGTGGACGAGGTCACGGGGCCGTGCAGCTGCCAGGACTGCTCAGCTGTGTGCGGCCCCAAGCCCCAGCCCCCGCCCCCTCCCGTTCCCTGGAGAATCCTGGGTCTCGACGCCATGTACGTCATCATGTGGAGCACCTACATGGCTTTCCTGCTCGTGTTTTTTGGAGCGTTCTTTGCTGTGTGGTGCTACAGGTAATCTGTTTTGTTTCCCATCCCCCAGACAAGAAGAGCAAACTTAACCCAGTGGCATTTCTAAGCTTTCACTTGGTAGACGTTGGTTCATGAGAGGAAGAACAAAGATCTGCATTAATACAATTCCAGGACTTGCTTATGTCCTGCATCTAGTCAACAATCAAAACCCTATTTAGACGTTGAGATGTTTAAAGTTAGTTTCATTGGTTTATTCAAAAATGGCATGTGATTTAAAAGATCCATTTTTTAACAGAAAGTCTACTGAGCCAAATCTGATTCAAATGCTTTTAAATGCGGTACTGTAGTCCTTTTAGATACCTGCGTCTTGACTTAGGAGAACATGTTTATTTAAAACTTTTGTCTTTTGAAATAATTTTAGACTTACTCAAAGGGTGCAGAAATAGTTAGAGTTTATTTATATCTCTCCTGGGTTCCTCTAATGTTACCACTCACATCACCCATAGTATATCATTTAATCAAAACCACGAAAATAACATTGGTATACCATTATTGGTTAAACCACAGTCTTTTTTTAGGTTTTACCAGGTTTTCCTCTAAAGTTCTTCCTTTTTCTGTTTCAGGACCCCATAATCGAGTACATGTTCAACAAGGACAATGGCCAGGCGCCCTTCACCATCACCCCCGTCTTTTCAGGTGGGGACAGAGACCTCCCACCCCCCAGGTTTGGTGTATTGTACTTAACGGTTTTTTTAAAGCCCAGGAACCCTAACATGCAATAAGAAGATGAATTCAGATCAGTAGGTCCTGGAGTTTCCTCCAGGAAGAGGTAGCTGGAGGGGTAACCTCTGGGTTATCAGGGGCTGGATGAGTAGGTGGAGAGGTAGAGTTGCCTTCAGGTGGTGATACATACTTGAAGGAATACATCATTTGTAAAAAGCCTTTTCAAAAAATTAAATGGATAAACAACCAGGCCCTGCTGTACGGCACAGGCAGCTCTGCTCAGTGTCACGTGGCAGCCTGGATGGAAGGGGAGTCTGAGGGAGAATGGGGACATGTGTACGTATGGCTGAGTCCCTCTGCCTTTCACCTGAAACTGTAACACTGTTAATCGGTCACACTCCAATACAAAATAGAAAATGTAAAATAAAAAAAAGAGCCTTTTCCGAAGCTTTGCCTTAGTATTAGCTCCTCAGTGGAGATAAACATTTGATTGAAAGTTTACCCTGAAATATGGTGGACTTGAATCTTGATGATGAGCCCTGTGCCCAGAGTTATTGAGGTTAACTTAAAATTTTGCAGGACTAAATAGCAAAGCATAGCTCGATCACCCAGAAACCTCCAGTCTTTTTTATTCTTCTGGTTGTATGACTTCTTTCAGTGTGCTTATCATTGGGTTAAAATGTGATTTAGTACAACCCTTGTAATTATTTTTTTTTAAGGGAGATTCTTAACACACTCCTTCCTGCAGATCTTCCGACCCATGGGATGGAGCCCATGAACAACGCCACCAAGGGCTGTGACGAGTCGGTGGACGAGGTCACGGGGCCGTGCAGCTGCCAGGACTGCTCAGCTGTGTGCGGCCCCAAGCCCCAGCCCCCGCCCCCTCCCGTTCCCTGGAGAATCCTGGGTCTCGACGCCATGTACGTCATCATGTGGAGCACCTACATGGCTTTCCTGCTCGTGTTTTTTGGAGCGTTCTTTGCTGTGTGGTGCTACAGGTAATCTGTTTTGTTTCCCATCCCCCAGACAAGAAGAGCAAACTTAACCCAGTGGCATTTCTAAGCTTTCACTTGGTAGACGTTGGTTCATGAGAGGAAGAACAAAGATCTGCATTAATACAATTCCAGGACTTGCTTATGTCCTGCATCTAGTCAACAATCAAAACCCTATTTAGACGTTGAGATGTTTAAAGTTAGTTTCATTGGTTTATTCAAAAATGGCATGTGATTTAAAAGATCCATTTTTTAACAGAAAGTCTACTGAGCCAAATCTGATTCAAATGCTTTTAAATGCGGTACTGTAGTCCTTTTAGATACCTGCGTCTTGACTTAGGAGAACATGTTTATTTAAAACTTTTGTCTTTTGAAATAATTTTAGACTTACTCAAAGGGTGCAGAAATAGTTAGAGTTTATTTATATCTCTCCTGGGTTCCTCTAATGTTACCACTCACATCACCCATAGTATATCATTTAATCAAAACCACGAAAATAACATTGGTATACCATTATTGGTTAAACCACAGTCTTTTTTTAGGTTTTACCAGGTTTTCCTCTAAAGTTCTTCCTTTTTCTGTTTCAGGACCCCATGTCACATTCACTTCTTGTTTTATTTGTCTCCTTCAATCCATGACAGTTGCTCGTCTTTCCTTTTCTTTTATGACCTTGACACTATTAATGAGTGCTGGTCAGTTATTTTGTAAAATACACCCCAATTTGGTTTTATCTGATGTTTTCTCATGATTAGGTGGAGGTTTTTGACATCACAGACGCGATGTGTCTTTCTCAGTGTATCATGTCAATGGCTTATGATGCCAGTATGTCTCATCACTGGTGATGTTAGCCTTCATCGTTTGGTTTAGAAGGTGTCTGCTGGGTTTTTCCACTGTGAAGCTACTGTTCCTTCCTTTGGAGTTGATAAACATCTTTTGGGAGCTGTGTTTAGACTGTGCTGATAACCTCATTTCTCCTCAATCTGGTTTTAGCATCCATCCGTCCACTGATTTTAGCATCCATCCATGGGTCTTCAACACTTAACTCTTGTGGTTTCTACCTAATGGTGACATTTTGTTTCCCTCATTCCTTCTCCATTTGCTAATTGGACTTACTCTCTTATTCCTTCTCCCCTACTTACTTAACCAATATTTATTTAAAACAACTGTGATCTCTGTTTCGTACTATCATTTATGTTTTTGCTCAGATCTTCTCAGTTTTGACCACTGGCAGCACATTCTGCTGGCTCCTGTGTGTTTTTTAAGCATGCCCTCACCTTTCTCAAGCTTGTTCTTTTTTCTGGAATCACAGAATGTTTCAGTATTTTCCCTACCCCAGCCCTAGAAGTACCCTCTTCTGCAAGGAGCCCTGGTTCCTTTCCCTGGAAAAGGGTGTTTAGAAACCAAGATCTAGGCACCAGATGTGCTCATTGTTCCTGGAATATAGTGTTCACTGTGTTTTTAAAGGACCTAAAACTTTTAAATGTGAGTGAGGGCTACAAGGTGAAATTATCTTTTTGATACCTTCTTAAATTTTCCCCTGAGACTAGTGAGCAGAGAGACCTGGAGCAAGGCAACTTTGGGAAAGGAAGGCACCAGTTAGGAAGGCAGCAAACAGGATGAGGAAGTCAGCTTTTAATAGGGTTGTGGGACCGTCAAGAACAGTCTCATGATGCTGACGTCCACTAACATGACTCACGTGCTTTTATCTTTCAGAAAGCGGTATTTTGTCTCTGAGTTTACCCCCATTGATGGCAAGATACCTGTCTCTGTAAACGGCAGTGACAAAGGTAGGCACATTTGTCCTTAAGTAGAAAGGTTGGCACCGTTGGCAGGAGAGTGTGTGTTTCTTTAACGTTGACGCACCTCTCCTGGGAGCAGCGCTGAGCCCGTGCTGGGGACACGACTGTGATGGGGACAAAGCCCCTGTGTTTGCGGCACTGACAGCTGGAGACGGGTGGCAGATGGGAATCGCCTGGTTCATAATATCTGTAGGTGATCCTGGCCTGGGGTGAGAGCAGGGGGCAGGAACAGTTGGAGGGAACTGCCTTGGCTGGAATGCTCAGAGCACTTGGCTTTTCCGAGGCTTCTGTGTGAGTAGTGTCCCTCTCGGGGAGGGGCTGGTGGTCACTGTGGGCAGGTGAGCAGGGCCGCTTCTCCAGCAGACAGGTAGCTGGGCGGGGCAGGGGATGGTCTCATGCACGTCCCTGGGTGTCCCTGTGCGGCTGTGAGTCTCACCACATGCAGTGGTAGCTAACACTCTCCCTGTTCCCACTTTCCGGAATGGCTTGTCTCTTAACCTTCCCCCTCCGTTCCTCTCCTGCTCTTCCAGGGGGGCCAGCCTGCTGTGACCCTCTGGGTGCCGCCTTCGAGGCCCATCTGCGGCGGCTCTTTGAACGGTGGGGCTCCTTCTGTGTGAGGCGCCCCGGTTGTGTCGTGTTCTTCTCCGTGGCTTTCATCGCCGCCTGTTCCTCCGGCCTGGTGTTCATCCAGGTCACAACCGACCCGGTGGACCTCTGGTCGGCCCCTGGCAGCCAGGCGCGCCAGGAGAAGGAGTACTTCGACACGCACTTCGGGCCCTTCTTCCGCACCGAGCAGCTCATCATCCGGGCCCCCCACACCCCGCCGCACACATACGAGCCCTACCCCTCCGGAGCCGACGTGCCCTTCGGGCCTCCCCTCGCCATAGACATTCTGCACCAGGTAATCAGCTCTTGGCAGAAGCCACTTCCAGGGAACCCGGCACCAGGCCAGCTTTCAACCAATTCACTTGATGTGGGTTTCGGGCTGACTGTGATGGTTCATCTAGTAAACCTTAATAAGACACTTTTCACTTACTTTCAGAAAAGTGATCAGTGTTGAACATAATGAAAAATTTACTGTAGACCACTTTTGTATTTATTTCATACAGTAGGTCTTGCTTGAAATTGAGAAGACCATGTCTCTACTGAAACAGAATGTATTTATTAATATATTCACCTTTGGAACTTAATAATTTTTTTTCCGCTAGTAATTGAAAAGTAATACACCAGGACCCAAAGGGATAAAGCTGCTTGTGTTGTCCTAGAGACCTCGGAGGGGCTGCTGGGTCACTGCAGACCCTCACCCCCCGCAACTGCAGGAATGGCCTGTCACTGCCTGGATGTGGGCTCCTGGCCTGCGTTTGGAATAAGATCCACGCCATGCTCCTAGAGAATCCTTTAAGTCTGCCCATCCTCCCTTCCCACACTTGCCCTGGAGAGCTGTCTGTAAATTAACTGCCTCCCACTTAATCCTTAATGAACAGTTGTACATGTGCATACTTTTTCCCTCAGCATTGCTCTTGCCCTGCAGAATGTCTGATAGCTTGAGAAAGCATCAGCATGTTCCCAAGAGTCTAATAGAATCTTTGGCACCCAGTGACCATTGCTTTCTCCCAGTTTGTTGGAAAAGGTGCACATGTTGTCATTTACCTCCTGCAGTGCATTTGTATTCTCTAGTAGAAAAAATGAGAGTATACGTAAATAAGCATAGTATGGAGCGAGGTGGTGGCTGTTGGGGATGGGAGGAGCCCCACCGTTCGAAGAGCCGCCACAGATGGGCCTCGAAGGCGGCACCCAGAGGATCACAGCAGATGACCCCGGGCTCCCCTTTGTGGCCACTTTTGCTCCAGGTGGGAGGGCACGTGTTGGTGTGTCCTGCGCTGGGATGTGCCCTGTCGCGGTGTCCCCTCCTCCTCTCTCTGAGTGCCCCAGTTTGCTGATCCTCTGCAAAATTATAGTAAACTTAAAAATATTTTCATCCTCATTTATCTCAGTCTTCTCCCCTGTCTCAGGAAGAATTTTCCCCAAAGACACTTTTATCTTCTAACCACTGCCCCCCTGCCCCTGCCCCAGAGCAGTAAGACTTAATCATCATTTGAAGGAAAACTGATGTATCTCTGGGTTTATTTATTTAAAAATATCCTCTTTCAGGTCCTTGACTTACAAACCGCCATCGAGAGCATCACTGCTTCTTACAACAACGAGACTGTGACCCTGCGGGACATCTGCGTGGCGCCCCTCTCGCCATACAACCAGAACTGCACCATCCTGAGCGTGCTGAACTACTTCCAGAACAGCCACTCCGTGCTGGACCATCAAGTCGGGGACGCCTTCTTCGTGTACGCGGATTACCACACGCACTTCCTCTACTGCGTCCGGTACGTGGCGGGGGTGGTCCTCCGTCCCTCCAGCCGGTGACCGCTGCTGTGGCCACACACTGCTGTAGTTTTGAGAGCCCCAGCAGGGAGGAAACAGCGGGACCCTCAGGGTAAAGTGATACCCGGCCTGATGCCAGGTCAAGGCAGTGCCAGGTCCAGGCGATGCCGTGGGAGAAGGAAGCCGGGCAACAATGGGCTTGCCCGGAAGTGCCACTCCAAGTGCAGCAGAGCCTGCTCAGCGGAGGGGAACAGAGGGAGCCTGTGAGAGTCGGGGAAATGCTTTCCAAGTAGACGGGCCGCAGGTGCAAAGGCCCTGAGGTGGAGTGTTCACCATGTGTCGTCGAGGTACCTCCCAGCCCCTGACTCCCTCCCAGCGGGATTACACCTAGTTGCATCTGCCATACCACCCCAAGCATTTCTGAGCTGGTTTCTTGGTGCAAAGACAGAAGCCTCTAATGCCTTTTCTTTTCTTTCAAATATGTATTGATTCCACAACACTGACTTTTCAAAACATGCAGCGTTCTCTCAAGGAGTGGGGGCCGGATTGCAGTTCAGTTTAGATGGGAGAACGCGGACGTTGCTTCGCATCGGAGGCTTGTCTGGCCGCACAGGCCAGCGTGTGGTTTGAGGTAGTCACAGAGAAGCCGCGCGGGGTGACCTAGGAGGTGACCTTTAGGCCTGCCCTGTGGTGGGAGGAGCGCTGGCTTCTCTGCCCTCCCTGGACGCCCTGTCACTTGCCCTGACCTGGCCCACAGAAAGTTGTTCAGCCACTCAGACAACCGCTCTGGCTGTTCGTTCGTTGCAGAAGCAGAGAAATCGCTCCCCTTCACCTTTGAACGTGCTGCTCAATTAACCACGTCTCCCCAGCCAAGTGCTCTGGCTTCTGGCCCCGTTCAGTGACCTGAGGTTCCGTCTGTTCTTGTTCCTGGCGTGTGGCTGACTCTAGGCGCTTGTGCTGTGTTTACACTCTTCAAGTGGTCACCTCTATAGACACGAGCCTGTGAAGCAATAAGTGCAGCCCGTGTTCCCCCAAACCAGCGTTCTCTGCGGGGCAGGTAGCACAGGACAGCCAGGGGCAGTTAGGAAAAAAAAAAGTTTAGTATTATATAACTTTAATATTTAAAGAAAAAAGTTATTTATTAAAACAGGATTTTGGCAGCAGGGGAGACGGGCGTATTATACAAGGAGAGCGCGGTTCCCCAGGTGTGGAAACACCACTGGGAGCAGCCCCTCTGCTGCGAGGCGGGCTCTNTTTTTTTTTCCTTCTAAACCAGTTGGTTAAGGAGTCAGACACTTCCAGTGGGAGGAGCAGTGGGGCTTTGCTCAGATTATTCCAGGTAGATGGGGTAATAACTCACGTGGCAGCTTTGGCTTCTGAAGCCTAACTATAAGCAGCTCAACAGGTTTTTCTCCAGCCTGTTGAAGAGGCCAGATGTTCTTCTCATCCAGTGGGAAGGGAGAGATTATGAGCTATAAAGTAATTTTTAGATGGAGAAGGTATTTCTAAGCATGACACACAATGCAAAGCCACAAAAGGAAACCCTGATGAGTTTGACTGTGTGAGAATTTAAAGTTCCTGTGTAGGGAACAAACATAAAATTTTAAGAAACCGAACAAATAGCCAACTGGAGGAGGAAAAAAGTTAGTATACCTAACAGTGTTTCCTTAATACATAGAGAGCTCTTGAGGAAGAAAGACAAGGTCAGCCCCCCAAAAGAAGTGGGCAGAGCCATGTGCATGTTAATAAGAGAAGAAGTACAAAAGGCTTTTAATGATATAGAGAAAATGCTGAACCTTACTCAAGCTAGTGAAACCCCTCTCACTTCAGTCTTTTACATAACAAACAGATTAGCAAAGATCTAAAGTCAAAGCGTTAGTCACTCAGTGGTGTCCAACTCTTTGAAACCCCATGGACTGTTGTAGGCTGCCAGGCTCCTCTGTCAGTGGGTTTTCCCAGGCAAGAGTGCTGGAGTGGGTTGCCATTTCCTCCTCCAGGGGATCTTCCCATCTCAGGGCTGGAACCCAGTTTCTTGCGTTGCAGGCAGTCTTTGTAGTCTGATGGTCTTCCATGGTAAAGCAAAGATCTGAGAAAATGACAAAACTCTGTGCTGCTTGGGCAAACTGCATTTTGGTGGGAGTGTAAATGGCTCTAGAATATAAGCACTAGGAAGGTTAAGATTTTTAACCTCTGTTGCTCATTAATGTATCCACAGTCCCTAAAACAACATGGGCACACAGTAGGTCTCAGCAAATACTTTGTTGAATAAAGTATGGTCTTCCATGGTAAAGCAAAGATCTGAGAAAATGACAAAACTCTGTGCTGCTTGGGCAAACTGCATTTTGGTGGGAGTGTAAATGGCTCTAGAATATAAGCACTAGGAAGGTTAAGATTTTTAACCTCTGTTGCTCATTAATGTATCCACAGTCCCTAAAACAACATGGGCACACAGTAGGTCTCAGCAAATACTTTGTTGAATAAAGTAATGAAAAACAGGATGGTATTTTTGGAGGGTAGTTTGGCAGATCCATCCAAATTAAAAATGTACTTTTTTTTTTTTTTTGGAATTCTGAGTACTTGTAAGATTTGATCCTACAAATATAGATTTTATGTGTTAGAAATATCAGGTTAATTTTTATAGTAATTCTGCTTATAACAAAAACAAACCAAACTTGCAAAGATATTCATCAACTGGAGATGGAGTTAAACTGTACTAGAAAACATCATAAGCAGAAACAAGAATAAGGAAATGCCGTGTCTATTAAAGCAGCATTCTCAGGATATGAATTTAAAGGCAGCATTTGCAGAAGGGTGTGTTACTATTTGTGTGAATAGGAAGGCAAGGGGAAGCCCGTGCGTGTGCACGTGGACTGCGGCTGGTAGGGGCCGCAGCCGTCATGGTGTGAGGAGGAGAGCTAAGGCACAGATGGGAATGGAGGGAGGAGAGACTCTCCCCCGAACACCTTTCCGCTTTGTTTGAAATCATCACCCCGCATGTGCTGGGTAGTCATGATGATGGAATGACAAGTGCGTCTACTTGTGCTCGAGAGTCCCCTTTTCTCCCTAGCTGAACTACACAAGCGCCAGGTCAAGTGACCTCCCATTTTGTTCCACGAG
>SJYT01017658.1:0-56388 GCA_006410635.1 Cephalophus harveyi
TTGAATATACTATCTAGGTTGGTCATAACTTTTCTTCCAAGGAGTAAGCGTCTTCTAATTTCATGGCTGCAGTCACCATCTGCAGTGATTTTGAAGCCCCCCAAAAAAAAGTCTGACACTGTCTCCACTGTTTCCCCATCTATTTCCCATGAAGTGATGGGACCGGATGCCATGATCTTCGTCTTCTGGATGTTGAGCTTCAAGCCAACCTTTTCACTCTCCTCTTTCACTTTCATCTGGATTCATAATCCCCATTAGGAGCCCTAGATATCTTGCAACAGGTTCTATAGCTTCATTAGTGATCAGTGTTCCTCTTTTTATTGTTTTTCAGTCACTAAGTTGTGTTTGACTCTTTGTGACCCCATGAATTGCCCCACACCAATCTTCTCTGTTCTTCACTATCTCCCTGAATTTGCTCAAACTCATGTCCATTGAGTCAGTGATGCCATCCAACCATCTCATCCTCTGTTGTCCTCTTCTTCTCCTTCCCTCAATCTTTCCTAGCATCAGGGTCTTTTCCAATGAGTCAGCTCTTCACATCAGATGACCAAAGTATTAGAGCTTCAGCTTCAGCATCAGTCCTTCTTTTAACCTTATGTAAATTATGTCTCCATAAAATAAATTCTGAAATTGACTTCAAAACCATTGAAAAATGTCCAATACCAAAGGCAGGTGGTGGTTGATATTCAGTAGTTTGTTTGTTTTAATCCACATTTAATTCTAGGTTGCTTTGGTCTAGGGCTTCAGGGAATTTTGTTTATAAGAAACTGATCTTTTCTTAGTAATGTTCTTAATCTCCCAAGGCCCAGATTTTAGCTAATGAAAACATAGAGCAATATAGTAGCAAAATCCACTCCCCACTCTAAAATCTAAGAAAAAATATCCATAAAAATTCAGTGTCCTTAAAATGAAAAGAAACTTAAGATTGAAACTTAAATATTATTAATGACTATTGACTTAGTGTTTTGGTTTCAAGAAATTTCAACCATACTGTGTCAGCCATCATATCTTCCTCCAAATACAGTTATACCTAAATGTAGTTTACTATAGCAAAGTAAGGGTTTCACATTGAAAAAAATGATCTATCATAAAATATTACATTTTAGCAATTTAAAATCCAAAAATAAACACTGAATATTTGAGAAGCCAAGTCAGTTCTTAGAATGACCCAGGTAAATAAATATGAAGTGGAGATTAGAACCTGGATCTCCTGATTACCAGACTCAAAAAAGAAAATAGGCCAAAGTATTTTGCTGTGTGAACATGTAGACAGACATTTAGTTTCATTTGTGTGTAATCACTACTTCACTCATAGTTGTAAGAATAATCGTCAAGGACAGGAAGTTCAGAGAAATAACATTTAGATGCTGATTTCATTTCATATGTACCACAGACAGAGATCTGTCAGCACTAATAGCAAGTAAGAGAGATTCCTGAAATTGAAAGTGAGTGCAGTAAACCTTTTATGTTTAGAATAAAAATTACCTAAGAATTGGCTGCAGCCCATCTCAAAGTGGATTGACATTGTAGCTCAACATTAATTGATTTCCCAGAATATTTTGTAGAAGATATGTTACAATCCCCTATAAATAGCCCTAATGTTTTCCATGCAGAACAGTTAGAAACTAAAAGCTAATGCTTCAAGTCATTTAGAATACTCTCAGGGCTCATAACTACTCTTACTGAAAAAATTATTATCAACAAACATATGAAAAGCTTGTGAAGCCAGAATAATAATAATAAAAGAACTGCTATAAAATCAACATGTTTAACTGATACCACAATTTATATTGACTACATAGTCTGGGGCTCTGATTTACAGAAAAACTGATTGATGCAATTTGAGTAGTAAGGCAAATGTGACTGGGGAAACTACTTTTGACCTTAGGACTTTTCGATTGTTTTGTTGTTGCTATTTTTGCTTTATTTTGTCATCTATATCAAGTATTGGAGAACACATGCAACTCACAAGTATCTAAAAAATTATTATCAACAAACATATGAAAAGCTTGTGAAGCCAGAATAATAATAATAAAAGAACTGCTATAAAATCAACATGTTTAACTGATACCACAATTTATATTGACTACATAGTCTGGGGCTCTGATTTACAGAAAAACTGATTGATGCAATTTGAGTAGTAAGGCAAATGTGACTGGGGAAACTACTTTTGACCTTAGGACTTTTCGATTGTTTTGTTGTTGCTATTTTTGCTTTATTTTGTCATCTATATCAAGTATTGGAGAACACATGCAACTCACAAGTATCAAGTGAACAGCTACCATTTATATGTATTATTACTGTATAACAATGTGTAGTTATCTAAATCCATGTCTCCTTTTGGGTTTCAGCCCAGTCTCCCCATCCAGGTTCAGCTCAAGTAATGTTACAAATCTTTCTCAGCTAATACTCAGACTAATTTCACCCTTCTTAAAATTAGTGTGACATGCATAGGAAACAAATAAGTTGGTATTTAATCAAAACTTTCTTTTGTTGTTTTCCTTTTGCACTTGAGTAAACCCTGCTTCTCTTGGAGATAAATACAAGAGACAGTGAAGCACAGTACTTAAGAACATGGGTTATGGCAATCAGAAGTTTGAATGTAATTTCTAGGTGTCTAATTATTGGCTGGATATTTTGGGGCAAGGAACAGAAACTCTCTTTATCTCCATTTTATTAAAGCTAATGTGTATAGAATGGACTTTTGGACTCTGAGGGAGAGGGAGAGGGTGGGATGATTTGGGAGAATGGCATTGAAACATGTATAAAAAAAAAAAAAAAAGTATGTGAAACATTCTCAACTTTGAAAAGGGTCAAACTAAAGAAAGCCTTAGAGGCCAGCAAAAGATATCACAAAGTCTCTTTTAAAAGAAAAAGTGTCATATCTATTATTAAACTAGAGGATTTTGGCCTGATATGTCACAGCTTTAAAAACTGGGGACTCTGTGTTTTCATGAGGAGTAGGAAAGCAAAATTTAGAAAGGCTCCAAACCATACTTTAATGTGTCTCTATGTATCAAATGAACAATTTTGAATGTAGACTATGAGTCTTTGTAAAATATATATATATCTGTGATCATGGGTATCTATAAAATAATGAATATAGAGATAAATATGGAGTACTAAACCTTTTGCCTATGCTTCATCTCATTGATTGCTATAAAAATATTGAAGTATTAGCCTGCCATAGGAAAAACATGTGAATAAATAACAAAATACAGTATAGTAATTATTGCAGTCAATTGGCTACAAGTCTGCACAAATTATGATATGATTTTCTTCAGGAAACACATTGTTGAATAATCTAACAATTATCCTAACATTGATATAACTTCAGTCAGTTCTACAAACATTTTACATACAACAGCTGCACTTGCTCATATCACTTATCAGATTTAGAAAAAACAAACCAAAAAACAAAAACAAACCACTAAAGTATCCTCATTCACTTCAAGGGGAACACTGAACTATTTTTTACCATCAGATAGGACAGAATAAAAAAAAATGTGAGAATTCAATTTGTGTTTTGAGAGGGTTAGGAATTGACTTTCTGAATATGAGTGATGAAATCCACTTAAATCATTAATTACATCATCCCCCACTGGCAAAACAATCACCATAATGACTTAATGGGTGATTAAAATTTTGAAATAGCCAATATGGGACCAAAGCCTAGAATCAATCCATTTAATAATAGATCTTAATTTATTCAAAAGTAAAACTGCAAACAAATACTTAACATTTGTCTTCAAATCAGAAATAAGATATGAGTCAAAGTTCATAAGTTTGTGATAATATATAGACATTGATCCCTATTAAACTGGAGGTTAAAAGTAGCAGTATACATGAAGTATTTCTCTCAAAGTTGATTGTTCCCATAGTGAACATCAATGATTCTGTGACCTCTTCCCTTCTCTCCTGCTAGCATCTCTTTCTCCTTACCTCATTTTATCTCTCCTCTTCCTCCTCTCTCAATTCTTTCCCCAATCTGAAGACTCTCCCTGGAGATTTTATACAAGTATATGTATGTGTATACAGGTGTACACATACTACCTACCTACAAGCATGCATACGTATATATAATGTATCCATGTGTATAAAATTTTATATGTATAAATATGATCTACCTTTTTTATGGCCATACCACATTGTCATCTCATTCTCAACATATCCAAAAGTATGACTTCTTTTTTCTTTCTAATATAGTAGTCTATCTATTGATAAATCTAGCAGCCTTTTTTATGAATTTGTCTGTGAAGGATCAGTCATGCCAACTCTTGAAAGCATTCCTTAGTATATATAATGTACCCATGTGTATAAAATTTTATATGTATAAATATGATCTACCTTTTTTATGGCCATACCACATTGTCATCTCATTCTCAACATATCCAAAAGTATGACTTCTTTTTTCTTTCTAATATAGTAGTCTATCTATTGATAAATCTAGCAGCCTTTTTTATGAATTTGTCTGTGAAGGATCAGTCATGCCAACTCTTGAAAGCATTCCTTTGAGAGTTCACTTAGACTTCTATCAATATTCCCCAATGCAGTCCAGGTTTCCTCCCTCCTTGTTTTGGCTTGGTGTACAAAGCCCAGGCTCTCCTGCCCCATAACACCAACCTTTAGGCTCCTATCTTCACTGTGGTGTCATCAGGATAACTCCTTCCTTACCGGAGTCTGCAGCCACAGGCTGGTTCCTCCTGACTCCTTCTGACATAGCTTCTTGCTGCTGCTCTCACTCCCATACCTAACCTATGACCTCAATGGCCAGCCTGGCTCCCATTGCTCCTACCTGTTATCCAGGAGTTCTCGCACCACTTCCTAGCCATTTATTCCAATTCCATCTCCTGGTTCATTGACTTTAACTCTTGGCAACTAGAGGCTGTGTCACCTTTGTTATTTATTTGCTCATTTGTGTGGTTTTGGGCAGGATAGGAGTGGGTATTCCCAGAGACTTCTACTATATTTGGAGATATCGACTATGCCTCAAGACTTGTGTGATAGTATCCCTTAAAACCAGACTAGAGACATCCACAACTGGGGGTGGTTTCTGCCTTGGCTTAGCCTCTTCATACCTTCTGAAGCTACTTCTCCACTTTTCTCCAGTAGCATATTGGATGCCAACAGACCTGGGGAGTTCTTTCAGTGTCCTATATTTTTGCCTTTTCATACTGTTATTGGGGTTCTCAAGGAAAGAATATAGAAGTGGTTTTCCCAGTTATGGATGTGTCTGGTGGTGAAAGTAATGTCCAATGCTGTAAGAACAAAACTGCATAGGAACCTGGAATGTTATATCCATGAATCAAGGTAAATTGGAAGTTGTCAAACAGGAGATGGCAAGAGTGAGCCTTGACATTTTAGCAATCAGTGAACTAAAATGGAAAGAAATGGGCAAATTTAATTCAGATTATATCTATTACTGTGGGCAAAAATCCCTTAGAAGAAATGGAGTAGCCATCATAGTCAACAAAAGAGTCTGAAATGCATTATACTTCAGTGCAATCTCAAAAATGACAGAATGACCTCTGTTGGTTTCCAAGGCAGGTCAATCAATATCACAGTAATCGAAGTATATGCCCCAACGACTGATGGTGAAGAAGCTAAGGTTGAACAGTTCTATTAAGACCTACAAGACCTTCTAGAACTAACACCAAAACAAAAGATGTCCTTTTCATCATAGGTGACTGGATTCAAAAGTAGGAAGTCAAAAGATACATGGAGTAACAGGCAAGTTTAGCCTTGGAGTACAAAATGAAGCCAGACAAAGGCTAACAGAGTTTTGCCAAGAGAACACACTGGTCATAGCAAACACCCTCTTCCAACAACACAAGAGATGACTCTACACATGGACCTCACCAGATGGTTAATACCAAANACTATGCCTCAAGACTTGTGTGATAGTATCCCTTAAAACCAGACTAGAGACATCCACAACTGGGGGTGGTTTCTGCCTTGGCTTAGCCTCTTCATACCTTCTGAAGCTACTTCTCCACTTTTCTCCAGTAGCATATTGGATGCCAACAGACCTGGGGAGTTCTTTCAGTGTCCTATATTTTTGCCTTTTCATACTGTTATTGGGGTTCTCAAGGAAAGAATATAGAAGTGGTTTTCCCAGTTATGGATGTGTCTGGTGGTGAAAGTAATGTCCAATGCTGTAAGAACAAAACTGCATAGGAACCTGGAATGTTATATCCATGAATCAAGGTAAATTGGAAGTTGTCAAACAGGAGATGGCAAGAGTGAGCCTTGACATTTTAGCAATCAGTGAACTAAAATGGAAAGAAATGGGCAAATTTAATTCAGATTATATCTATTACTGTGGGCAAAAATCCCTTAGAAGAAATGGAGTAGCCATCATAGTCAACAAAAGAGTCTGAAATGCATTATACTTCAGTGCAATCTCAAAAATGACAGAATGACCTCTGTTGGTTTCCAAGGCAGGTCAATCAATATCACAGTAATCGAAGTATATGCCCCAACGACTGATGGTGAAGAAGCTAAGGTTGAACAGTTCTATTAAGACCTACAAGACCTTCTAGAACTAACACCAAAACAAAAGATGTCCTTTTCATCATAGGTGACTGGATTCAAAAGTAGGAAGTCAAAAGATACATGGAGTAACAGGCAAGTTTAGCCTTGGAGTACAAAATGAAGCCAGACAAAGGCTAACAGAGTTTTGCCAAGAGAACACACTGGTCATAGCAAACACCCTCTTCCAACAACACAAGAGATGACTCTACACATGGACCTCACCAGATGGTTAATACCAAAATCAGATTGATTGTATTCTGTATAGCCAAAGATGGAGAACCTCTGTACAGTCAGAAAAGACCAAAAGATGACTGCATCTCATATCATGAACTCCTTTTAAAAAATTCAGATTTAAATTGAAGCATGTAGGGAAAACCACTAGGCCATTCAGTTCAGTTCAGTTCAGTTCAGTCCAGTCACTCAGTCGTGTCCAACTCTTTGCAGAGAATCGCAGCACGCCAGGCCTCCCTGTCCATCACTAACTCCCGGAGTTCACTCAGACTCGTATCCATCAAGTCAGTGATGCCATCCAGCCATCTCATCCTCTGTCGTCCCCTTCTCCTCCTGCCCCCTATCCCTCCCAGCATCAAAGTCTTTTCCAATGAGTCAACTATTCGCATGAGGTGGCCAAAGTACTGGAGTTTCAGCTTTAGCATCGTTCCTTCCAAAGAAATCCCAGGGCTGATCTACTTCAGAAAGGACTGGTTGGCTCTCCTTGCAGTCCAAGGGACTCTCAAGAGTCTTCTCCAACAACACAGTTCAAAAGCATCAATTCTTTTGCACTCAACTTTCTTCACAGTCCAACTCTCACATCCATACATGACTAGTGGAAAAACCATAGCCTTGACTAGACGGACCTTAGTCAGCAAAGTAATGTCTCTGCTTTTCAATATGCTATCTAGGTTGGTCATAACTTTTCTTCCAAGGAGCAAGCGTCTTTTAATTGCATGGCTGCAATCACCATCTACAAGTATGACCTAAATCAAATCCCTAATGATTATACAGTGGAAGTGACAAATAAATTCAAGGGATTAGATCTGATATAAAGAGTGCCTGAAGAAATATGGACAGAGGTTGGTAATACTGTACAGGAGGTAGTGATTAAAACCATTCCCAAGAAAAAAGAAATGGAAAAATGCAAATTTGCTGTCTGAGGAGGCCATACAAATAGCTGAGAAAAGAGAATGAAAGACAAAGGAGAAAAGGAAAGGTATAAGCATCTAAATGCAGAGTTCCAAAGAATAGCAAGGAGAGCTAAGAAAGCCATCCTAAGTGAAAAATGCAAAGAAATAGAGGAAACAATAGAATGGGAAAGAATAGAGAGCTCTTCAATAAAATTAGAGATACCAAGGGAACATTTCATGCAAAGATGGGCTCAATAAGGGACAGAAATAGTACGGATCTAACAGAAGCAGAAGATATTAAGAAGGGCTGGCAAGAATACACAGAAGAACTATACAAAAAAAGATCTTACTGACTCAGATAACCACGATGGTGTGAACGCTCACCTGGAGTCAGACATCCTGCTGTGTTATCAAGTGGACCTTAGAAAGTATGACCAAAAACAAAGCTAGTGGTGGTTAAGGAATTCCAGCTGAGCTATTTCAAATCCTGAAAGATGATGCTGTGAAAGTGCTGCACTCAATATGCCAGCAAATTTGGAAAACCCAGCAGTGGCCACAGGACTGGAAAAGGTCAGTTTTCATTCCAGTCTCAAAGAACGGCAATGCCAAAGAATGCTCAAACTACTGCACAACCGCACTCATTTCACATGCTAGCAAAGTAATGCTCAAAATCTTTCAAGATAATCTTCAGAAGTATGTGAACCTAGAATTTTAATATGTACAAGCTGGATTTAGAAAAGAGAGAGGAACCAGAGAGCAAACTGCCAACATCCTTTGGATAAAGAAAAAGCTAGAGAATTACAGAAAAACATCTGCTTCATTGACAATGCTAAAGCCTTTGACTGTGTGATTACAACTAACTATGGAAAATTCTGAAAGAGGTGGGAATACCAAACCACCTTACTTGCTTCCTGAGAAACATGTATGCATCTTAGGAAGCAACTGTTTAAACTGGACATGGAAAAACAAATTGGTTCAAAACTGGGAAAGGAGTATGTCAAGGTTGTATATTGTCACCTTGCTTATTTAACTTCTATGCAGAGTACATCATGTGAAATGCCAGGCTGGATGAAGCACAAGCTGGAAATCAAGACTGCCAGGAGAAATCTCAATAACCTCAGATAGGAAGATGACAACACGCTTATGGTAGAAAGCAAAGAGGAACTAAAGAGCCTCTTGAATGAAGTAAAAGAGGACAGTGAAAAAGCCTGCTTAAAACTCAGCATTAAAAAAATGAAGATCTTGGAATCCTACCCCATCACTTCATGGCACATAGATGGGGATACAAGGGAAACAGATAGATTTTTGCTATGCTGACAGTGCTGACAGTGACCGCAGCCATGAAATTAAAAAAACACTTGCTCCTTGGAAGAAAAGCAATAACAAACCTAGACAGTGTATTAAAAAGCAGATATATTACTTTGCCTACAAAGATCCACATAGTCAAAGCTATGGTTTTTTTAGTCATCACGTACGGATGTGATAGCTGGACAGTAAAAAAAAGACTGATCACTGAAGAAATGATGCCTTCAAACTGTGATGCTGGAGAAGACTCTTGAGAGTCCCATGGACCACAAGATCAAACCTGTCAATCCCAAAGGAAATCAATCTTGAATATTCACTGAAAGGATTGATACTGAAGCTGAAGCTCCAATAATTTGGCCACCTGATGCAAAGAGCCAACTCTTTGGAAAAGACCCTGATACTGGAAAAGTTTGAGGGCAGGAGGAGACTGGATGACAGAGGATGAGGTGGTTGGATGACATCTCCAACTCAGTGGACATGAGTTTGTACAAGCTCCGGGAAATGGTCAATAGCAGGGAAGCCTGGAGTGCTGCAGTCCATGGGGTCACAAAGAGTCAGACAGGACTGATGGAATGAACAACAATCCCTTAAATGGAGAAATTGGAAGATAGCAGTTACACTTCTGGAATTGTAACTGCTATCTTCCAATTTCTCCATTATCAATATATTCTCAGGAGGTTTGTCAGTCTCTCCATTTCTTCATTTCTCGTGTGTCTTGAATTCTCTCTGTACAGACTTTCCTTCCTACCACTCCACTGAAGTTGTTTATACTGAGGTCATAATGATCTTCATTTTGTCAAAGATCACACTCAATTCTTAATTTTCATCTTGCTCAAACTCTCCACAGTACTTACCAAATTCCCTCCTTCATTGAAGTAATTCTGAAACTGGGCCCACAAAATATTCTCCTGGGTTTTTTTTATAACTCATTGGCTTCTTTCTAGTACTTTTCTTGCTTCCTTCCTACCCAACGGTGCCCATCCCTGTCCTTGGACCTCTTCTTTTCTCCAACTGCATTCTCTACCTTGGTGTTCTCATCAGGTCCTAATGCTTTAAGTTTCATCTGCACCTTGTGGATTCCTAAACTTGACCAGTCTTGACCTCTTTCTGACCCTGGATGCCCTCATGTATCCAATGCCTCTTTGGCATTTCCTGTTGGTATATATACTGTGCAATTCAAACTTAACAGATGGAATTAAACATCATCAACAACAAAACAGAAATATTGACTCTGCCCAAATACATGTTTCTCTTCTGTTATTCCCTTTTTCAAAACATGATATCACTTTTGCATCAGTTAATTGTTAATTGCTTTATTACTCTTATGCTATACAAGAAATAAATCCACAAGAGCTATCAGCTTTATCATTAAAATTCATGCAATATTTCACCACTCTTCAGCATCTCCACTGCCACCACCTATTCCAAACAAATATCTCCTAACCAAACAAACACAATAGCTTTCAAACTCTTCTTCCAGCTTTGATTATGACCACAATGATTTAATTAAAATGTTGCTTTTGTTGTTGTTCAGTCTCTCAGTCCTGTCTGAGATGTGTATAAGAGACAGTAATAAAGCTCCAAATAAAGCCTACAGAAATCACAGCACAAACATTTGGAAGCTAAACAAAAACAGTTTTCTAGTTGTTATAGTTGATATTAACAGATCTATTTTCAATTACAGACTATTTGGAAAACAACAAAACTGAAAAGAAAACATCAAAATTTATGAAATGCAAAATTTGAGTAGTTTAATTATGAAATAAGTTAATTTTAATACACAAAATCAAAATTTTAAGCAAGAACAATAGAACAACAGAACAACAAAAGGAACATAATAAATATAAAAGAAAGTAAATGGTAAAGGCAAACAGAAAATAATTACTTATGAAGCAAGAAAAAAGTAAAGCTGCAATTTCAAGAGATGATTTTTTCCAAAAATTAATTTAATGGAAAAGCGTAACACATCTCCAAGGACAACCTTCACTACTAGACCTGATGTTTTCATAAGGAACATAATAAATATAAAAGAAAGTAAATGGTAAAGGCAAACAGAAAATAATTACTTATGAAGCAAGAAAAAAGTAAAGCTGCAATTTCAAGAGATGATTTTTTCCAAAAATTAATTTAATGGAAAAGCATAACACATCTCCAAGGACAACCTTCACTACTAGACCTGATGTTTTCATAAATTCCAAGCTTCTTAATATATTGGAGCTAGATTTATTAAGCTGTTTAAGAGAAACTCCATATGGGAGAGCAAAGTGTTTTGTCTCCCAGACCACCATACACACTTTGGAATGCTTTTCCTTGATGGAGAAATGGTGTCTCTGCTTTCCTGCAACTACCTGCAAGACACCCTACCTTTGACAAGAGTGATTCCAAAAAAGCAAGAGACTTCCAAGTCCCTTGTTCCAGCATAACAAAATTCAAGTGTCATTTTAGAGCCATCCTGGAAAATGACTAATGGAATTTAGCCACTCTAGCTTTAAACATTTTATCCTTTGCCTTTGCTTTATTTTTAATCCATTTGTGTCTTTATATATAAGGTACATTTCTTGTAGGCAGAAAATGGTAGCTTTTGTTGCTTCTTCAATCAGACAATCTCTGCTTTTTAATTGAGATGTTTAGATTGGAATCAGAACCCTATCACCAGTGGGGCAAATCTGACTAATGGGTCAAATCCAGCCAGCATTCATGCAGTTACCCATTACCTACAGCTGTGTTTGTGCTGTAACTGCAGANGTACATTTCTTGTAGGCAGAAAATGGTAGCTTTTGTTGCTTCTTCAATCAGACAATCTCTGCTTTTTAATTGAGATGTTTAGATTGGAATCAGAACCCTATCACCAGTGGGGCAAATCTGACTAATGGGTCAAATCCAGCCAGCATTCATGCAGTTACCCATTACCTACAGCTGTGTTTGTGCTGTAACTGCAAAGTTCAGCTCTTAACATAAGGCTTGAAAAATATTTTCTATCTGGTCTTTTACAGAAAAGATTTTCTGATTTCTTGTTTAAACTTAATATGATTCTCAAAATAATTAAATGCTATAATTTTGGTTTTGTTTTCTATTTGACCCATTGTAAGTTGGCCCCTAACTTTTATTACTATTTCTGTCTCTTTTTTATATTAATTGAATATTTTTTATAGTTCCAAATTATCCCCTTTATTGGCATACTAGCTATAACTTTGTTTTGTTATTTTAATCATGCTATGGTTTAGTAATTACATATTTAACTTATTAAGTCTACATTCAAGTAATATTACACAACTTCATTAAGAGCATAGACTCTTACAGTAGTGCAATTTCATTTGTCATCTGCTGCAAGCCCCCAGATAACATCATACTCAATAGTTAAAAGCTGAAAGCTTTTTCTCCAAGGTCAAGAACAAGACAAAGGTGCCCACTCTATTTATCATAGTACTGAAAGTCCTAAACATCCTAAACAATCTGGCAAGAAAAAATAAAATAAAAAGCACAGAAAATGGAAAGGAAGATGTAAAATTGCCTCTGTTTTGCACATGACATGATCTTATATATAGAAAGTCCTAACAAGTCTTTTCAAAAAAACTGTTAGAAGTAATAAATGAATTAAGATTGCAGAATGCAAAATAAACATGCAAATTCAGCAGTGTTTCTATACATTAACAACAAAATATTTGAAAAGAAATAAAGAAAGCAACCTCACTCACAATAGTATCAAATAAATAAAATACTTGCATTTGAAGGGGAAGCACCTCTTCAGACTGGCTTCAGTGGGGAAAGACTTCCACTTTCAGTGGCTCTGGGGGCTCCAGTTTGGTGGGGTGAAGTGTAGGATTTCTGATTCCTAGGAGGGTATAGCAATATAGTTTCTTTGCAGATCTATCAGCTATGGTTAATTTCACCAAAGATGGCAGGTGGCTTCTGTGTCCAAAACTACAGATGTCCTATGTGTGGCAATGGAGGCTAGGATTACTGGAGTCCTGACAGATGGAAGCTGCTGGGTCTTCTTCTCTTTTTTTTTTTTTTGGGTCCATATGAGGAAATTTTAAACAAAGGCATCCCTCTTGGCACCAGTCTTGGCACACAAGCAGTGAGAGGCTGTGGACCATGGATCCTGGGATAAGGTACTACTACAGCACCTGGGTCCCAGGGTGCAGGTACAATTACTGTGGTAATGGTGCTGGTGGCTGAGGTGTAACGATGCACAGATCTCCTGTGGGATCAGAGTCAAGGTCTCAGGGACTTGGCAAAATAATTTAAGGCGAGTGCAGAGAAAAAGAGTGAGCTGGTCAGTCAGGCAAGAAAAGGGAAATTTATTAGAGGAAAAAGAGAGGGTGACTGGCTCTTAAGGAGAACCAGCATCCTCCCTTTTTGATAGGGTCCTTCTTATATCTCACCAAAGAAAAATTCTTTGAAGAGATGGCCACTTAGCTGGGGGTCTGGAATCTGGTATTCTCATAGCTTTGAGAAGACAGGAGCCAGTGAGAAAAAAGCATGCAATTTGGGCAATTTGGTCAGTCTCACGGATCACTGTGATTTTATTCTTTGTTTGCGAAGTCAATATAATGATCCATCTTATCAATGAGACACCATGTGGGCCCTATCAATAACCAGGCAGGGAAGGGGCAAAGGGGAAAATACAGCAGCAGCACTGCTTTGGCATAACAGGATGCAGTGGTGGCTTGAGGGCAGAGGGCAAGACGTGCGGTAACAGCATAGACTGAGGATGGGGAGCTAAAGTCGCAACTCTAACCCCAAGGTGAAGTTGCAGATCTGCAGCCTCATATCTGTAGTGATGGCCAATTAAAGCCATGTGTCTAAAACCAGGGGGCAATGTGTAGGGCAGGGCAGCTCAGCCCAGTTTATGTCAGGTGATAGCCATGACTCAGGACCCAAAGGCGGCCTCCAAACAGCAGCAGCTCCAGTCCTATAGATGGCAATGCTCTGTGGCATGTGGATCCTGAAGAGCAGGTCACAACAGCAACTAGGGGCTCCTGGGGAGCAGCTATAGCTCTAGCCCCGGGAATGAAACACAGAAGGAAGTCTCGGGTAGCTCTGCCAGCTGGGTTCAGTATGATGGTGAAGTCTGTGGGAGTTCTCACAGAAAAGACTGCGAAGGGCTGGATAGTGAGTCTTGCTGGGCTTCTGCTCTCCTTTGTCCTGTGATAAAATTTCCCCGAGAGGATCACTCCTAGTGATGGATTGGGGGATGGGTTGACCAGGTAAAATGCTTCCTTTGCTTTTATCTGCAAACATCCTCTGCTTTTCTGTTCTGGGGCAATTCTGTGCCTTATTATTGTAGTCTAGAGCTTTCCCAGAACTATTTTTGTCTGTTTGTATCTGTTCACCTATTGTTTGTATACTTTTGTTGTTGTTGTGGAAACAAGTGTTGGAACCTCCCAACTCACCATCTTGCTGATGCCATCTTCCTCATTTAGGCTTTCAAATACTGTAGGCCTCTGGCAATCCATTTTCTTGGTTCTCATCTGAAAATTTCCTTATTTTGTGTTCATTCCTGAAACATTTTTATTATAGACATAAGATTCTGGATTGATAGGTTATTTTTTTAATTTTAATGCTTTAAAGATATTCTTGCATTCTCTTCTGTCATCCACAGCATCTGATGAAAAACAGTAGTTGTTCAAGGAACTCCATTGCTTCCCATATTAAAAAGTACTTTTTCCCTTGCTGCTTTTTACTATTTGCTCTTCGTCTTTAGTTTTTAACAGTTCCTTGTTATGCTTGTTTATATTTGATTTTCGTGACTCATATTGTATTTCTCAGTGTCTTTGTTACCAAACACAAGTTCATGTGCTCAACACTTAGGGAGATCAAACCAAAATATCAGAGTTTGGAGCAAAAAATATATATATATGTTTATTGCCAAGTCAAGCAAGAACAGGTGCTCATGTTAAAAAATTCTGAACTCTCTGATGGTTTGGGGGTAGCTTTTATAGGCAAAACTTGGGGTTATGGTTGTAGTGTGTTTGACTTTCTTCTGACTGGTTGTTGATGAAGTAGCATGGCAGTGATCCAGGAATCTTGTACTCAGCCTAAAGTTACCAACCTCCACCTGGCTAGGGGCCTTAGTTTCTCCAGAAGAACTAAAAAATATTGTCATGTGAATCCCTTGAGGAGAAACCAGGATGCTGCTTTAATCACTGCCTTACAGTTTTGTTTTGTTTGCTTTTTAATTGCTCCTTCTTTGTTTCTTCATCCTCTTACTTCCCTGATCAGCAACTCTTTGAATCTACTCATTGGTATTTAAGAAGGTCTAGGAGGCAGAAGTCATTTTTCCTTCAAAAAAAAAAAAAAAAATAGAAATAGGGACACAGAAAGGCTTTTGTGCCTAAGAGGGCCCCACACGGTCCTACTTGATTTCATTTGTTTATTATTATTATTATTTTAGTGGGAATTGTTAGCTATTATTACATTTAATTTTTTTTCTGCCCCTGTTGCAAAAATGGGGACCCTTTCTAGGGCCCGAGAGTGTGCTCTTGTCTAAAAGTAGGAAATGAATTGCCTGAGGAAACACATATTCTGACAAAGTCAAAGACATTATTAGGAAAGGATGCCGTGGCTAAGAGCACTTAGATAAGGGAACCTGAGAACTGCTCTGCCAAGTGGCTTGCAGTCTCAGATTAATGGAAATGGGGCTAGTTTTCAGGATGTCTCTGGCCAATCTTCTTTCTTGTGCCCTAATTTGGTCAGACTCAGGATGCTTCCTGATGGGACACATCTCTCCGCCAATGTGGTTTCCAGCATGGTTTCTGGAAAGTTGTAAGGACAGATAATGGGATAGTGTCTCCTCTCTCATTTCAACCCCTACCAAATTCTTCTGGCTGATGGTAGCTTGTTAGTTCCATGATCCTTTTCAGGACCTCCTGTTATGAGATAACTGATGCAAAAGGTCATTACCTTGCCTGGTCAGTGTGGGCAGTTTGTGTCGATGGTTTCCTAATACTCCAAGTTCTCTCTCAACTACTGCAACACCACGTGGTACTATCTACTAGTGACCTTTTGTATATTATGGGTGCTTGTGTTGCCCTAGAATTCATATGATGATGCTCTAAGCCCTGGTGTGACTGTATTTGGAAGTAGAGCATGCAAAAAGGTAGTAAAGGTTAGATGAAATCATAAAGATGGTGATTTAACTTAATAGGTGTCTTTATAAGAAGAAAACAAGACACCAGAGTTCTCTCTCTGTGATCTGAGGATTCAATGAGAAGATAGTTGCCTGCAAACCAGGAAGAGAATGCTCAGAGCAACTAACCATTTTTTATCATTGTTGAGTCACTAAGTATTGCCTGATTCTTTATGACCCTTTTTACTATAGAATGCAAGGTTCCTTGGTTCTCCACTATCTCCTGGAGTTTAAGATGTCCTTTTCATTATAGGGGACTGGAATGCTAAAGTAGGAAGTCAAGAAACACCTGGAGTCACAGGCAAATTTGGCCTTGGAATGCGGAATGAAGCAGGGCAAAGACTAATAGAGTTTTGCCAAGAAAATGCACTGGTCATAGCAAACACAGCTCAAATTCATACCCATTGAGACAGTGGTGCTACCTAACCAACTCATCCTCTGCCATCCCCTTCTCGTTTTGGCTTCAGTCTTTGTCATCATCAGAGTCTTTCCAGTGTGTTGACACTTCCATACAAAGTGGCAAAATTGTTGGAGCTTCAGCTTCATCATCAGTTCTTCCAATGAATATTCAGGGTTGATTTCCTTTAAGATTGACTGGTTTGATCTTCTAGCAATCCAAGGGACTCTCAAGAGTCTTCTCTAGCACCACAGTTTGAAAACATCAATTCTTCAGTGTTCAGCCTTTTTTTACAGTCTAGGTCTCACAATTCTATGTGACTACTGGAAAAACCATAGCTTTAACTTCATAGACATTTATTAACAAAGTGATGTCTCTGCTTTTTAATACACTGTCTAGGGTTGTCATAGCTTTTGTTCCAAGGAGCAAGTATCTTTTAATTCCCAGGCTGCAGTCACCATTGGCAGTGATTTTGGAGCCCAAGAAAATAAAATCTGTCACTGCCTCCATTTTTTTTTCTTTTTTCCATGAAGTGATAGAACCAGATGCCAAGATCTTAGTGTTTTGAATGCTGAGTTTTAAGCCAGCTTTTTCATTCTCCTCTTTTAGTCTCTTCCAGAGGCTCTTTAGTTTCTCTTCACTTTCTTCCATTGCAGTAGTTGTTGCTGTTGTTCAATCATTAAATTGTTTTCAACTCTTTGCAACCCCATGGACTGCAGCATGTTAGGCCTCCCTGCCCCTCACCTCTCCCAAATTTTGCCCAAGTTCATTTGCATTGAATTAGTGATGCCATCCAACTATTTCATTATATTGCCCTCTTTTTCTTATATCTTCCATTTTTGCCAGCATCAGAGATTTTTCCAATGAGTCGGCTATTCATAACAGGTAGCCAGTTTCAGAATCAGTCCTTCCAATGAGTATTCAGGGTTGATTTCCTTTTGGATTGACTGGTTTGATCTCCTTCCTGTTCAAGGGACTATCAAGAGTCTTCTCCACCACCAGAGTTCAAAAGCATCAACTCTCTGACACTCTGCCTTCTTTATGGTCCAACTCTGACAACTGTACATGACTGCTGGAAAGATTATCCAGTTCAGTTCAGTTCAGTCACTAAGTTGTGTCCAACTCTTTGCAACCCCATGAACCACAGCACACCAGGCCTCCCTGTCCATCATCAGCTCCCGGAGTCCACCCAAACCCATGTCCATTGTATTGGTGATGCCATCCAACCATCTCATCCTGGTCATCCCCTTCTCCTCCCACCCTCAATCTTTCTCAGCATCAGGGTCTTTTCAAATGAGTCAGCTCTTTGCATCAGGTAGCCAAAGTATTGTAGTTTTGACTTCAACATCAGTGCCTCCAATGAACACTCAGGACTAATCTCCTTTAGGATGGACTGGTTGGATCTCCTTGCAGTCCAAGGGACTCTCAAGAGTCTTCTCCAACACCACAGTTTAAAAGCATCATTCTAAAGATTAAATCGCTTGTTTTAGCCACCTTGGATGTGCCCGCCCACCAGATACCCAATCTTGCAAGATCGTCATTGAAAGTCTTGCTTTCACTGTGCTTTGTGTCTCCAAGTCCATCCCTTGAATTTGGACTGGTGAGCATGTTTCTAACATATAGTGAGATTATGCTGTTTTTCTCTGAGGAGATTATTTCTTTTAGTAGTCAATTATTTTTGTAGGACTTAGGAGGCAAATTCAGTTTTTCTTAGATAGTACCTACAGGCTCAGTTCACATTTTTTGTCTTTAGTTGAGTCTATTTTGTGCACGTGTGTTTCTGAGAACATTCACAAATGTGGATAGACAGAAATTGGGTCTCCTTTTCTCTTTATTTTCTGAGTTGTGACTTCAGTGATAACAATTTTCTAAATCCATTTTCTCACTTGCCCATAAATGAAATATTGTGGGTTTGTATTCCATTAGCACCAACACTCACTGTGTTCTATGCCTAAAGTATCTGATCACCCAAGAAGTGGAATTTATTATGTTCAGCTTCTGTCCCTGAGTTGTGTATTCTCCATCCAGGTGTCTGTCTGCTTCTGTTCATTATCTGGCAACTATACACAGCTTCTTTTGTCCTAGGTTCAGATATTGCAGTTTTGGTCTTGGAATTTCATTTCCTTATTTTATTTTACAAAAAGTTCATTATGTAGAAATGCAATGTACTTGTTTATATCACATAAATGTGCTTGTTCACCATAGTTAATAATTATTTTGATTTTTTTTGTTTTAATTTGCTACTTTATAAAAAGTAACTTAGAAAGAACAAAGCTAGTGGAGGTGATGGAATTCCAGTTGAACTGTTTCAAATACTGAAAGATGATGCTGTAAAAGTGCTGCACTCAATATGCCAGCAAATTTGGAAAACTCAGCAGTGGCCACAGGACTGGAAAAGGTCAGTTTTCATTCCACTTCTAAAGAAAGGCAATGCAAAAGAATGCTCCAACTACCGCACAATTGCACTCATCTCACATGCTAGTAAAGTAATGCTCAAAATCCTCCAAGCCAGGCTTCAGCAATACGTGAACCGTGAACTCCCTGATGTTCAAGCTGGCTTTAGAAAAGGCAGAGGAACCAGAGATCAAATTGCCAACATCCGCTGGATCATGGAAAAAGCAAGAGAGTTCCAGAAAAACATCTACTTCTGCTTTATTGACTATGCCAAAGCCTTTGACTGTGTGGATCACAATAAACTGTGGACAATTCTGAAAGAGATGGGAATACCAGACCACCTAACCTGCCTCTTGAGAAATCTGTATGCAGGTCAGGAAGCAACAGTTAACGGGGATTTCTTTGGAAGGAATGATGCTGAAGCTGAAACTCCAGTACTTTGGCCACCTCATGCGAAGAGTTGACTCATTGGAAAAGACTCTGATGCTGGGAGGGATTGGGGGCAGAAGGAGAAGGGGACATCCGAGGATGAGAAGGCTGGATGGCATCACGGACTCAATGGATGTGAGTCTGAGTGAACTCAGGGAGATGGTGATGGACAGGGAGGCCTGGCGTGCTGCGATTCATGGAGTCGCAAAGAGTCGGACACGACTGAGCGACTGAACTGAACTGAACTGAACTTAGAAAAATGTTTCACAAAAGATATTGAACATTATCCTTGTGCAGTTGCTTAAATTTATGTAATTCATTTTGGCAAAAATGTTCTAAATTACATTCTGAAATAAATATATGTAAATAATAAACAGATTAACTTGTGATAACATGACATTAGTATTTGTTTGTGCATGTTTTTTGTTTTGTTTTGTTTTACATACTGTTAACTAAAAAGTTATTTAAAGGTTGGGAGTTGTGTTTTATTCAGTGGGGCTTTTTAGAACTTGAAGATTTTCAAGTAACTCTGAGAAAATTGTTCCAAGGACATGAGGGGGGTGCTAGGATATATAGGAGTTTTGCAACAAACAGAAGATAACCTAAAAGATCATTGTAAATTAAAGAAAATTATTTTCTTTAATGTCTAAAATTAATTATTGTTAATTAAAGTTGTCTCAAGTCAAGGAATTTAGTGTTTTTTATGAATGGGATGATGTAAGGGTCTGAGTTCATTGAAATCATTCCTTTGATCAGCACCTCAGCTATCTGGAGTCAGTATCCTGTGTTTTCACATCCTAAGTTTCCTCAGGGTTAAATGTGGATACTGGCTACAGTCTGATGGCTGCTAGATGACAGGTATTCTTTTCCTTCCTGAGTTATCTCAGGATTCATCAGCTCACCATGGTGATGGCTGCAAGTGCTGATGACTGTGACATAATTTGTTTACTGATATGGCAGGCAATATTCTATTTAGCAATACACACATATAAACATATACTGTATGTACATGCATCTATGTCATCAGATGGGTTAATATAATTCTTATAGGGTGAAATGTGAAACAAGAAGAGAAAAAGAAAAGAGGTAAATGCTAATGGAAATCTGGTTAAAAGGGATACACAGGAAGGTTATTATTATTAAGTCAAAATATATGTTATATAAAGGTATATTATGTAAGAATACATATTATTAAAGGTATACTTATATGAAACATAAAATATAATCAGAGCTCAAATATATTAAAATTAAATCAATAACAGGATTCTTTTTGATCTGTCAAATTTACAAATCTTAAAAGGTCAGAATATGTACATGAATGTTCATGGTAGCATTATAATAACCAAAATGTGGAAACAAATATCTAGCAGTAGACAAGTGGATAAACAAATGAGGTATATTCAAACAATGGAATATTATTCAGCAATAAAATCAAACACAATAGTGATACTACAACATGAATGAAACTTGAAAAGGTTATATTTAGTAAAAGACACTTGATACAATGGTCATATATTGTATGATTCCATTTATATGATATGGCCAGACTAGAAAAATCTGTAGAGATAGGGGATAGATTACTGGGTCTCAGGGGCTTGGAAGAGGAAACAGTGGAGCGTGACTCCTAAAGATTCAGTTCAGTTCAGTTCAGTCACTCAGTCGTGTTCGACTCTTTGCGACCCCATGAATCACAGCACACCAGGCCTCCCTGTCTATCACCATCTCCTGGAGTACACTCAGACTCATGTCCATCGAGTCGGTGATGCCATCCAGCATCTCATCTTCTGTCATCCCCTTCTCCTCCTGCCCCCAATCCCTCCCAGCATCAGGGTCTTTTTGAATGAGTCAACTCTTCGCATGAGGTTGCCAAAGTATTGGAGTTTCAGCTTCAGCATCAATCCTTCCAATGAACACCCAAGACTGATCTCCTTTAGAATGGATTGGTTGGATCTCCTTGCAGTCCAAGGTACTCTCAAGAGTCTTCTCCAACACCACAGTTCAAAAGCATCAATTCTTTGGCACTCAGCTTTCTTCATAGCCCAACTCTGACATCCATACATGACTACTGGAAAAACCATAGCCTTGACTAGACGGACTTTTGTTGGCAAAGTAATATCTCTGCTTTTCAATATGCTATCTAGGTTGGTCATAACTTTCCTTCGGGGTGATGAAAAAGGGGATGGTCGTTGTACAACACTGTACAACATCCTCACCCAAACTTGTTTTCTTTTTACATTTTTATAATGTTTTTTTTAATAGCTGTGAGGTAATATCTCACTGCTTTGACTTGCATTTGAAATTACTGATTTGGGGCATTTTTTTGGTTACCTGAGATGGCTGGATGGCATCACGGACTCGATGGACGTGAGTCTGAGTGAACTCCAGGAGATGGTGATGAACAGGGAGGCCTGGTGTGCTGCGATTCATGGGGTCGCAAAGAGTCGGACATGACTGAGCGACTGAACTGAACTGAACTGATGGCCATTTGTACGTCATATTTGGAAAAATATCTATTCACATTTTTTCCCAATTTTAATTGAATAATGATAATCTTGTAACTGAGTTTTAAAAGTTCCTTAGATATTTTCAGTACTAACTCTTTATTAGATGTATGGTTTATAAATATTTTCTCCCATTCCATAATTTGCATTTTCATTTTGGTGATTTTCTGCTTGCTGTGCAGAGCTTTTATTTTGATGCCGTTCCACTTTATATATTGCCTGTGCTTTTGATGTCATATTTAAGAAATCATTGCCAGGAACAATGTCATGGAGCTTTCTTCTTATGCTTTCTTGTGGGAGTTTTTATTATTACAGATCTTATATTTAAGCTTTGATTCATTTGCAGTTAGTTTTTGTGAGTAGTATAAAATCAGGGTCCAATTTCACTTTTTCGTCATGTTACTATACAGTTTTCTCAACATCAATTATTCAACAAATTGTGTATTTTTAGTGGTCTTATCCAAGATTAATTGACTTTGTATGTGTGAGTTTATTCCTGGGCTCTCTGTTGTGTTGCATTGGTTTCTGTCTGCTTTTATTCACATTTGATACTGCTTTGATAATATAGGCTTGTAATGTTATGTAATATGTAATATGATAATACAGCTTTGAAATAGGAATTGTGATGTCTCTAGTTTTGTTGTTCTCGCTCAAGATTACTTCGGTTATTTGGCATCTTTAATAGTTTCACACTAAAGGATTTTTTTTTTTTCCATTTCTGTGAGAAATGTGACTGGAATTTTGATAAAAAATTCCATTGAATCTGTAAATTGCTTTGGGTATTATAGACATTTTAATAATGTTGATTCTTTCAATCTATAAATACAGGATATATTTCTATTTATTTGTGTCTTCAATGTTTTCATCACTGTTTTTATAGTTTTCAATATGTAGATCTTTAAGCTACTTAGTTAAATTTATTCCCAGAATTTTATTATTTTTCACACTATAATAAACATATGCATGAATGCATGCTCAGTTGCTTCAGTCGTGTCCAACTCTGTGCAACCCCATGAACAGCAGCCCACCAGGCTCCTCTGTCCATAGGATTCTCCAAGCAAGAATACTGGAGTGGGTTGCCATTTCCGTCTCCAATAGTAAATATATAGTAAGTAGTATTTATATACTATATAGTAAATACTATAAATAGTAAATATATAGTAAATAGTATTGTGTTCTTAATTTCTTTCTGGTAGTTTATTGTCAGTATATAAAAACACTGATTTTTGTATGTTGATTTCATATCCTGCAACTTTTCTGAATTCATTGATTAGCTCTAGCACTTTGTTTTC
Organism: Cephalophus harveyi; assembly: GCA_006410635.1. Lineage (NCBI taxonomy): Eukaryota > Metazoa > Chordata > Mammalia > Artiodactyla > Bovidae > Cephalophus > Cephalophus harveyi. Next base: position 23,109 of record SJYT01017658.1, read on the forward strand.
CTGGTGGAGTCTTCAGAGTTTTCTATATGCAGGATCATGTCATCTGCAAACAGAAACATCTTAATTTCTTCTTTTCTGATTTGGATTCCTTTTCTTTTTCCCATATAATTTTTCTGTCTAGGATTGAAAAGGATTTTCAGTATTATGTTGAAAAGAGCTGGTTAGAGTGGATACCTTTACCATATTACTCTAGCAGTATAACTCATCTTCAATATTTACTCAATGCTCATTCCAAAGCACAGAATTATTTTTCCTAAAAACTCAAAAACACAGCATTCTACTGATCCCACTCCATTTGTCTAATATCTTATCTAAGTATTTCCCCCAATTTCTTGCAATTTTCTGCCTTCCTCCAACTCTGAATTGTCCTCCTTAATATCTCCTTTATATTCAACCCATTGAAAGATTAGTCATAATGCAAGTTCAGAAAACCTGTTATCCTGTCCAACTCATGACTTAATTTCTAATTTGTTTCCCAATAAACCATTTGCAGTGCTTACCCCATTACGTTGTTGAGTGTAATACTAAGTGTCTATGGTGGTTAATTTTATATGTCAACTTGACTACCCATAGGAGGCCATGATTAAACATTGTTTTTGACTCTGCCTTTGATGGCATTTCTGATTGAGATGAGCGTTTGAATCCATGGACCCCATAAATAAGATTGCCCTTCTCCATGTGGGTGGACGTCATCCAATTCATTAAAGGACTAACTAGAACAAAAGGTGGAATTAGGAGGAAGTCACTCCTTTTTGCTTCCTGCCTGCCAGGTTGAGTTGGGATATTTCGTCTCATCTTCTCCAGAACTTGGACTGGGATTTATATCAGGGTTTCCTGGTTTTTAAGTCTTCAGACTCAGATTGAATTACACCACCAACTTTCCAGAATCCATAGTTGGTAGAGAGCAGATCACGGGACTTTTCACCCTCCATAATTGTGTGAGGCAATGTCTCATAAAAGAGAGAGTCCTCTGATATAGTATCTCAAGCACTGGTTCTGTTTCTCTGGAGAACCCAGAGAGGCATTTCTTTTAACATATTCATAGTTAGTTAGAACCCTGTGTCCATTAACAATTGGGCTGAGAGAGAACAAGATGGCGGAGGACTAGGTGGACATGGAGTACATCTCTCTCCACAGATACATCAGGAATACACCTTCAGACACAGAAGTGTATGCAGAACACCAGGTGAAAGTGGACAGGAGTACCTGACTAGCAGAAATGAATATATAGAACCACACAGAACTTGGTAGGACAAAGGAACTAGTGGAAAAAACAAGAGTGTTAGTAGGACTGGACCCGCCCATGGTGGGTGGGGGAACTGAAGCAGGGGTCCAGGCTCCACATCAGGGCAATTGTATGAGTCAGAGGAGAAATATTTAAGGCTTAGAGTGAAGCAGTGATCTATGGCAGCCTAAATGGAAGGAGAATCAGACAGTCCTTGGCACAGCCATACATACCCTGGATGGGGATGTAGATCCCCTGTGCAGCAGCTTGCAGCTGAAGTTTAGGGACTGTGGAGCAATCTCAGGGTGAGGGCTGCTGTTGACTATGGAGAGGTGGATCGAGGGGATACGAGGGAGGAGATTGTCGTGGGAAATGCCTGTGGAGGAAAGTTGGGCAGCCATGGAAGCAAGGCAATACTGCTGAATCACACGTAGGGGTGGAGCCATCGCCATAGCCTCTCTCCCCCACACATCAGCATTGGCAGCTGAACAATAGAGAGGCTCGCCCATCAAATGCCTGATGCACTGAACTAAGAGTAGGACTCACTCAGTGTGACACGCTGATCTACAGGGTAGGACCCCAGCCAGGGGAACCCCTGTATGTTCCTGATGCATGAACATCAGAGAATGACCCCAGGCAAGGAAGCCCTCTAAGTGCCTGAACAGGCAGAACTACTGAGAAAGATGGGCCAAAGAGACCTTCTGATGGCCAGCTACAAGAGGCTTGAAAAAAGACTTTGATAGGGCCACAACTCCTGCAGTGGAGGCAGTCAGTGTTCCTGCACACTCAACGGCGTCAGGGTCCCCACGAGTCAAGCAGGTGCGCCACCTTCACACTCAACTGTCACTGGGGCAGAGATGCCATAGGAAAAAAACGTACTGCGTCTATGCCTGAAGTGTCACTTCAGTGTATCTGACTCTTTGCGACCCTGTAGACTGTGGCCTGTCAAGCTTCTCTGTCAGGGAGTGGGGCTTTCTAGGCAAGACTACTGGGAAGTATTGACCAATACTGGTTTCCATACCCTTCTAGAGCACTATATTTCCTGCTGTCCTAGCAGCCAACTCCGCTGAGTACCTAATGCTGCCAAAACCACTGCAACCCAAGCTGCACCATCTTCACACATGACCCTCACAGGGGCAAACCCAAGTCCTCCAGTGCAGCCTCAAGAGCAAACCCCAGTGGAAGACCCACATGCAGGGGTGGAAATAAAACTACAATTGAAACCCAGGGCCAGTGTGACAAAGGAAGAAGACCCAAAACCTTCCCACCACCTGTACAAGCTCCAGATTAAATCCACAGAATCAACTAGGCAGACCATGCCTATGGAGTATATAAAAGGTTATTGAGAGCTCCCACAAAATAAAATGCATTAGTTCTGATAGCTGTGGACATTGAAGGCAAGAACACCGAGGAGTAGGACCAGATTAGAATCTGAGCTGCCCCCACAATAGGTCCAGAGATCACCACAGTGTTGGAGGGCAACCTAGGGAGGTGCGGTGGGCTCTGACTCCCAGCAGGGGAAAGGATTCTGACAGCAACGACTCAAGAAAAACATTTATTATTCTTATGTTTTGATTTCTTCTGTAGATTCTTTTGTATTTTTTTTTTCCTTTTTTCTCCCCTCTGTTGTGGTTGTTGATTTTATTGGCACTATGAAATCTAATGTTTTTGAGCTTTGTTTTCTTTCCTTTTTTTCTCAGTCCCACTTTTTATTGTTGTCATAAATCTCTGCCTCTACTTGGGCTTTTGCAATTCTGGGGAGTTTTTTGTTTTTGTTTTTGTTTTTCTCTTTCTTGTTTTTAATTTTCTACACCTATTATTATTTTTCTACATTTATTCCCTTTTTTGCTTTTTCTACCATTCTTTTCTCCTTGCAATTGATCTTTAATGTATCTAAATATTTATCTACCTGTATTTAACTTTGCATATTTATTTTTTCTTTCTTTTCCTCTAAGCATATTTGTTAGTTTTATTTTCAATGCTTTATTCCCCAACTGACACCTTGCTTTAGTTTTGTTTTCCAGTATATGCTTTAGTTAGTTTTGTTCTGGTAGATATAATTGTTGGTTTCCTTTGTTCACCAGGTCAATCTATTATACTTTATTTTTGTTGGACTGTTTTTATTTTGCTTATGGGTGTATATGCATATGTGTATATTCCGTCACACTTTTTATTGTTGTTATAAACCTCTGCATCTACATTGGGCTTTTACAGTTCTGTGGAGTTTTCCTTTTTTTTTTCTTTTTCTGTTTTTTTTTTCTTGTTTTTATAATCTTAATTTTTTAAACCTACTATACTTTTTCTACATGTATTCCTTTGTTTTCCTTTCCTACTATTCTTTTTTCCCCTTGCAGCTAATCATTAATGTATATAAATCTCCTTCATCTACCTCTATTTAACTTTGCATATCTATTCTTTCTTTCTTTCCTTTCCTTTTAGCATATTTGTTAGTTTCATTTTTATTGCTTTATTCCCCATTAGGTACCTTGCTTTTGTTTTGTTTTCCACTTTGTGCTTTAGTTAATTTTGTTCTTAACTGGTAAATATAATTTTTTATTTCCTTTGTTTGCTGAGTTAATCTCTTGTACTTTATTTTTGTTGGAATGTTTTGATTTTGTTCATGGGCGTATATGTATATGTTCTATATTTTAATTATTTGCCTGATTTTGTAAATGCCATTTGTCTGGGGTTCATCTTTGGTTTCTCATTTTTTGATATTTGTTTTAATCCAACTTGATGCCATAACAAAGCATTTGTGGAATTTTTATTCCTGACCAGAGATCAAGCCCTGAGCCTTTGAAGTAGGAGCACTGACTTCAAGACTTTAGACACCAGAGAACTAACCCTAGGGAGTAGCAAATAGTGAGAACTCACACAAAGGAAGACACTTGAATACAAGACCCAGCATCACCCAACCACCAGTAACACCCTGTACAGGATGCTTCATCTAAACAACAAACAAAGCAATAATACAAACCCAATCATCAGCAGACAGGATTACCACCTCACTCAGTCTTGCCCATCAGAGGAAAAACAAACAAAAACTCAGCACAAATTTCACCCTATATGAAGCTTACACAAACCACTGGATCAACCTTAGGAGGGAAGAAACCAAAAGGAAGAAAGAATTCAACCTTGAAACCTGGGAAAAGGAGACCTCAAACACAATAAGTTAAAAAATAGTAGTAAAAAGGCAGAGAAATACAATGCAAATGAAGGAACAAATTAGAAACACAGAAGTCCAAGTAAATGAAGAAGAAGTAGGCAAACTCCCTGGAAAAAAAAAAAAAAAAGTTCAGAACGATGATAGTAAAAATGATCAAAAGCCTTGAAAACAAAAAGAAGAAACTGTAAGAATCAATTAACAAAAACCTAGAAGAATTAAAGAACAAATATACAGAGACAAACAACACAATTACTGAAATTAAAAATACAATAGAAGTAATCATTAGCATAATATCTAAAGCAGAAGAATGAATCAGTGAGATGGAAGATAAAATGGTGGCAATAACTTCTGAAGAGCAAAATAAAGTAAAAAAGAATGGAAAAAACTGAGGGTAGTCTCAGGGACCTCTGAGACTATACCAACTATACCTCTGAGACTATACCTCTGAGACTGTACCAACATTTGAATTATAAGGGTCTCAGAAGAAGAAGAAGAAGAGGAAAATAAAGGGTATGAGAAAATTTTTGAAGAGATTATAGCTGAAAATTTCCTCAACATGGAAAAGAAAATAGTCAATAAAGTCCAAGAGGCACAAAAAGCCCCACACATGATAAATCCAAGGAGAAACATGCCAAGACACATGCTAATCAAACTAACAAAGACTAAACAAAGTTAACAAAGACTAAACTGGACAGCTACTTGTAAAATAATGAAATTAGAGCACTTCCTAACACCATACACAAAGATAAACTCAAAATGGATTAAAGACCTAAATGTGAGACCAGAAACTATAAAACTCTTAGAGGAAAACATAGGCTGAACACTCAATGACAAAAATCAAAGCAAGATAGTCTATGACCCACCTCCTAGAGTAACAAAAATAAAAATGAAAGTAAACAAGTGAAACCTGATTAAACTTAAAAGCTTTTGCACAGCAAAGGAAACTATAAGCAAGGTGAAAAGACAACCTTCAGAATGGGAGAAGATAATAGCATTATTTTCAATGAAACAACTGACAAAAGATTAACTTCCAAAATATATAAGTAGCTCATACAACTCAATGCCAGAAAAACAAACAACCCAATCTAAAAGTAGGGAAAAGACCTAAACAGACATTTCTCCAAAGAAGACATGCAGATGGCTAACAAACACATGAAAAGATGTTCAACATCGCTCATTATTAGAGAAATGCAAATTAAAACTACAATGAGATATCACCTCACATCAGTCAGGATGGCCATCATCAAAAAGTCTACAGAGAGTATGGAGAGGGTGTGGAGAAAAGGGAACACTCTTGCACTGTTGGTGGGGATGTAAATTGATACAGCCACTTTGGAAGGAAGACAGATCTTTCCATAGTGGCTATATCAATTTGCCAATGAAGGTCCATCTAGTCAAAGCTATGGTTTTGCCATTAGTCATGTATGGATGTGAGAATTGGACTATAAAGAAAGCTGAGTGCCAAAGAAATGATGCTTTCAAACTGTGGTGTTGGAGAAGACTCTTCAGAATCCCTTGGACTGCAAGGAGATCCAACCAGCCCATTCTAAAAGAAATCAGTTCTGAATATTCATTGGAAGGCCTGATGCTGAAGCTGAAACTCCAATAGCTTGGCCATCTGATACAAAGAGTTGACTCATTTGAATAGACCCTGATAATGGGAAAGATTGAAGGCAGGAGGAGAAGGGGATGACAAAAGACAAGATGGTTGGATGGCATCACCGACTCAATGGACTTGAGTTTGAGTAAACTCTGGGAGTTGGCAATGGACAGGGATGCCTGGCGTGCTGCAGTCCATGGGGTCCCAAAGAGTCAGACACGACTGAGTGACGGAACTGAAATGAACTATGGAAGATGGCCAACTATGGAAGATGGCGATTCCTTAAAATACTAGAAATAAAACCACCATAAGACCCAGCAACACCAGTCCTAGGCACATACTCTGAGGTAACCAAAACTGAAAAAGACACATGTGTCCCATTTTTCATTGCAGCACTGTTTACAATAGCTAGAACATGGAAGCAACCTAGATGTCCATTGACAGAGGAATGGATAAAGAAGTTGTGGTACATATACACAGTGAAATATTACTCAACCATAAAATGGAACACATACGAGTCAGTTCTGATGAGGTGGATGAACTTAGAACCTCTTATACAGAGTCAAGAGAGTCTGAAAGAGAAAGATAAATATTGTATTCTAATGCACATATATAGAATCTAGAAAAATGATATTGAAGAATTTATTTACAGGGAAGCAATGGAGAAACAGACATAGACTTATGGACATGGGGAGAGGGGAGGAGAGGATGAGATGTATGGAAATAGTAACATGGAAACTTATATTACCATATGTAAAATAGATGGCCAATGGGAATTTGCTGTATGGCTCAGAAAACTCAAAACAGGGCTCTGTATCAACCTAGAGGGGTGGGATGGGGAGGGAAATGGGAGGGAGGTTCAAAAGGGAGGGATATATGTATACCTATATGGCACCCCACTCCAGTACTCTTACCTGGAAAATCCCATGAACAGAGGAGCATGTTAGGCTGTAGTCCATGGGGTCGCAAAGAGTCAGACACGACTAAGCGACTTCACTTTCACTTTTCACTTTCATGCATTGGAGAAGGAAATGGCAACCCACTCCAGTGTTCTTGCCAGGAGAATCCCAGAGACAGGGTAGCCTGGTGGGCTGCCGTCTATGGGGTCACACAGAGTGGGACACGACTGAAGCGACTTAGCAGCAGAATGGCTGATTAATGTTGAGGTTCAACAGAAAACAAAAAAATTCTGTAAAGCAACTATCCTTCAATTAAAAAAAAATGAATTAAAAAAATAAACAATTGGGCTGCACATAAAACATGAATATCCTTTTTATCTTAGCATCCCCATTCATTATCTATCAAAGTGGCCTGATGACAGTGAATAATAATTATGATTTTTTATGAAATAAAGTTGTTTATGTATAAAGGATTCTTTGCTGATTTCTATTTGCCTGAACATTCATGTTGAAACAGGTATTGAACAAAATCTTTCATTATTTCTGTCATCCTTATTTTAGTATCTGTCACAGACAGAATTCAGATGACCTTTTCTGTTTTGTCATTATGGAGTACAGTTAAGAATTGTAGAATAATAGTTCTCCAAACGAGGTCTGAATTTTTGGCTAAAAGTTCATGTGACAATAATCAAGGGAAAAAAGTGAAAAAAAAATCTTATTAAATGCCCCCAGAAAGAGTCCTGACAGTTTATAATTGAAGAAAATTCTCCCTGTCCTAGAAGCATCTTTGTGAAACTCATTCTAGGAAAGACAAATTTTATATCTATCATATAATCCCTCAGCATATCAGAGGCAGGAAAATAGTAGGAGGAAATTGACTGGTATCTGGAGACATAGAGTATTGAGAAGTGACAGCCTAGGAGCCCGGAAATGCATACTGCCCTGGGACAATTTATAGGAAGATAAAATTGTCCCATAAACCCTGATAGCTCCTGGGACTATCACTGTATTAATGTGAAACAGCCAAATAACAAATGTTAGTGTTTGATGACGAGATGTCAAAACAAGATAAATTATACTTCTAAGAAAAATGACAACTTGAGAGCAAGCATATAAATCTTCTCTTCCTAAGTACTGACTGATAGAGACAAAGGAATACATTATAATGAATAAACTCTCAAAGTAGTTTTAAAAATGAAACCAAATTCCAAACACAGAATCTGCTTTAAGCAGTTTGTTCTAGTCTTAGATTCAATGAGGCCAAATGGAAGAAGACATTAAAATGACTCCCAGCCTCCAATTGTATTACAGTGTTTCTGGGTTGTAAGAAATCAATAGCAGAGACTATGGTAGAGCTCCATTGCAATCATTCATTTCAGAGGTCAGGGTAAGCCACTGGACAAAAGGAGATCCCTCATTCTGGATCTCTTTTCTCTCCTCAAAAATCAATATCAATGGAAAACCCAAGGACAAATCTAGCAATATCAAATAGAATGAGGTTAATTTCTCTGTAGCTCTAATTTAACAATAACGAAAAGTCCCATTTTAAATGGCACATAAAATCAAGTCCAAACAACTAAAGAAGTAGGAAAAAAAATGAAAATCTGCTTCAGTGGCTTTGAGAAGCAAAAGAAAACAAAAGTGAGTCTGGATATATGTGAAAACTTAGTTCATATACCACTCCACTTAATCTGAGTAGAAATTTTAAGACTAAATACCAGCATATGGAACAAATATCAGACACAGACTATGAAAGTCTTATTCCTTTTATGATCAATACATCAAGTAATCTCCAACTTTAAGAAATACTTAAATACCATTTTCCCTAAACATTTGCTATAGAGAAATACATTATGATAAATAATTTATACATACACATATATCATCGATATAGAATAGAGCTTTGAAAGACTGATATAAAAATATGACAAAGATCTAGATTTTACAAGCAAAATGGTTATAATAATGACTTTTGCTATATACTATGAGTCCATGAGATTGCAAAGCATCTGACACAACTAGGTGACTAAGTACAGCACAGCACAGTGGTCTGAAGAAAGTACAATAGCTGCACTAATGAATAAGTCAGAAATATTCTAATTTTAATTTTAAGTAAAAATCTCTGTTTAATAAAACCTTCTCATTTCAAAAAAAAGATCGTGTGGGCTTATGGCAAGCTAAAGAAATGCAAATAAGTTAGTTTTCTAGTTTCTAAAATTATTTTTAGCCCTCCACAGAGTTACTTGCACATATTTAAACTCCTGTCTTCCCTCAAAATGGGGTGGAGAGGGCAGAGTCTTCTTCATTCTATAAAGGTTAAGATACAAGTATGGTTTCTTACTCAGAAAAAAAGGGGATTTTTACTAATAAGATAATTCAAAACATTTCATTTGGTTCTGTTACTGACTAGCACAAAATCATGTTTGATTCATTTATATTCTTCATCAAGAGAATTAGAATTACTTTTATGTCTTTCAAAAGAAGATATATCTTTTTAGGAAAAAAAATGCACAAATATCTTTTATTTCCTCAACTTGTGAGGACACATAACAATAGATACAGCTTTTAAAAAGATATAAAAACTGCTGAAGTTAGAACAAGAATAGATTGAACAACAAAAAAAAATCATTCAAGTACCTGAAAAACTTGATACATGAAAGAGGAGGGGATATATCAACAAAACAAGAGCAAATGTCAGTGAAGGAAAAAAAAAAGAGAGAGAGAGAGAGAACAAGGAAAAGACAAAACATAGAAATCAATTAACAAAAATAATGTGCAATCAATTACTAAAAATCAGATTTTAATAATAAGAATGAATCTAGCACACTTGATTCAGGCAAACACCTTCCCACAGGCATCAATTGCGTTCATTTAATAGACTTGTGTATTGCCACATTCCTAGTATGGCTTTCTTTTTATGTTTCAATGGGAATCAAATGATCAACTCAGATAATTTCTTAATTAACTGTTTTACTCATGATCTTCTTTATGTTGCTACAATAATCTACCCTCCTAATTTTATAAAAGCATATACAAGAGCCTACCTCTTTCTTTCTTAAAACCTTCAAAATGAAAATGAATTCTTCTGAGAATATGATGAAATAGTTAGAAAGCAACTTGAGGATTTTTATCAGAAATCACAACTTGATCCAGGGGATGAAACTTCCCCTCTTTATTGGCCATTATAAGGTAGTGGAGAAGTAGAAACAGCTGTCTCTTATACACATCTGGAATATTAAGCAAAGATTTATCTACAATACAAGAGTATTAATAATATATATACCATAATTCTGTTATGAGAAATAAATGCATGATTAATGTGAAAAAGATATAGTTCAAAAGACTGATAATTCAAGTTTCAAGTATTCAGAATTCTCAGTTTCTTTTCTCTCCTTTGTCTCTGTGTTTATTACTTTACACATATACACACAACACAAGGAAAATTTTAAATATTCTGATTTAGTAGTAATGGAAACAAAATCTTAATGTTTGTGAGATAGAGAAAACAGTGCTTGGGAAAAATGTTATGTTAAATGCTTATACAAAAGACAAAATTAGTAAGTGAAAAATTGCACCTTAAAAACTAGAAAAAGAAGACAAATAAATGCAGGAAGAAATAATGAAATAAAGATAAGAGCAGAAATCACTAAGATCATGAGAAGAAAAAACAACAGAAAAGTTTCAGTGAAACTCGATATTTCTACTTTGATCAATAATAATAGATCTCTGAAAAGATCTTTAAAATAAATAGGTATGTGATACCATAATTGCCATCAGTAAATGAGAAAAAGAATATTTCTATAGGTTTTAAGGACATTAAAGGCTACTAATGAGTATCAGTTACCTAGATTGCCAGTAAATTTGATATCTTAGAGTGAAATGAATAAATTGCATAGAACACAAACTACATATTTCACTTGCTGCTGCTGCTGCTAAGTCACTTCAGTTGTGTCCAACTCTGTGCGACCCCATAGACAGCAGCCCACTAGGCTCCTCTCTCCCTGGGATTCTCCAGGCAAGAATACTGGAGTAGGTTGCCATTTCCTTCTCCAATGCATGAAATGTGAAAAGTGAAAGGGAAATCATTCAGTTGTGCCTGACTCCTAGCAACCCCATGGACTGCAGCCTACCAGGCTCCTCTGTCCATGGGATTTTCCAGGCAAGAGTACTGGATGGGGTGCCATTGCCTTCTCCGACATAATTTACTTACTAAGAAATAAAATCAGTATTACCATAACAAAAATAAGTTCAAAGATTTTATAAGTGATTCTGAAAACTTCTAGAGGTCAATATCCTCAGAAATATAGCTTCAGATATCCTTAATGAAATATTAGTAAATCAAATATAGAATAAATAAAGATCATTATACGTGATGGCCAAATGGTGCTATCCTAGGAACACAAGGTTAGTTCAAAATCTTAAATTCAATAAATGAAAATCACCATAGCAACACACTTCAGAAGAAATACCATATAACTCTCTCAAAAGATATAGAAAAAGAATCTGGCAAAGCTTCATCCTTTTATCTTTTAGGATAAAAGGCAAAATTATCTTTTAATTGGTATGCTTTTATCAATCAAGGATGAGTCACAATTGCAATTTGTAGTATGACTTTTGTTTTAAAAGTTCACAAAATAGTGATACTTCTCCCAAATAACATAATTTAAGATTCAGAGAAATGTAACAGTCACATTATGTGACTGTTCTTCCAGCCCTAAAGCCAGGGTATTCTCTATTTTCATTATACTGTGTATCAGTTTTCCATGGCTGTTAAAACCAATGACCACAAGAATTGGTGGCATAAAACAACTAAAATTCATTCTTTAGTATGTTACCAACTTGTTCATTAGTGTATTAGCAAGACAGTATATTCTCTATTTTCATTATACAGTGTATTAGTTTTGTGTGGCTGTTATAACCAATTACCACAGACTAGGTGACATAAAACCACTAAAATTTATTCCCTTGCTGATCCAGAGGTCAGAAATTCAAAATCAAGGTGTTGGCAAGCTTGAATTCCTTTCATAAGGACTGTGCAGGAATCTTTCTCTTGTTTCTTCTAATTTCTGGTTGCTGTCAGCATTCCTTGGCTTTCTTTTTATTTTTTTATTTGCATTGTTCTTAAAACGTTTAACAGGAGATCTAGAGTCTTCGGTTGCCCAGGTGGATAAGTGGGAAAGCATCTGCCTGCCAATGCAGTTGATGCAAGTCGCAGATTCCATCCATGGGTCTGGAAGATCCCTTGGAGTAGGAAATGGCATCACACTCCAGTATTCTTGCTTGGAAAATTGCATGAAATGAGAAACCTGGTGGGCTACAGTCCTCGGGGCCATAGTAGAACATGAATGAGCACTAGAATCTTAATAAACTTGAACTGTGGTGTTGGAGAAGACTCTTCAGAGTCCCTTGGACTGCAAGGAGATCCAACCAGTCCATTCTGAAGGAGGTCAGCCTGGGGATTTCTTTGGAAGGAATGATACTGAAGCTGAAACTCCAGTACTTTGGCCACCTCATGCGAAGAGTTGACTCATTGGAAAAGACCGTGATGCTGGGAGGGATTGGGGGCAGGAGGAGAAGGGGACGACCGAGGATGAGATGGCTGGATGGCATCACGGACTCGATGGACGTTGAGTCTGAGTGAACTCCGGGAGTTGGTGATGGACAGGGAGGCCTGGCCTGCTGCAGTTCATGGGGTCGCAAAGAATTGGACATGACTGAGCGACTGAACTGAACTGAACTGAAATATAAAATACAATGTTGTTAATATACAATGTAGCATTATTAATTATAGACACAGTGTCCTAGAGCAGATCTCTACAACTTACTCATCTTTCACAGCTGAAATTTTAGATTTGAATAGCAACTTTTCATTTTGCCCTCATCACAGCCACTAGAAACCACAATGTTACTCTATGCCTTGATGAGTTTTATTATTTTAAATACCTCATTTAAGTGTAAATATTTGTTCTTCTGTGATTGGCTTAGCATAGTGTCCTCAAGGTTCATCTGCGTTGTACTTATGGCAGGATTTCCATTTTTTACGACAGTGATATATGTGTGTATATAACACATTTTCTTTATGCATTCACCTGTTAATGGACATTTAAGTTGCTTCCATACCTTGGTTACTGTGGATAGTGCTCCAATGAGCATAGGAGTGTAAATAGCTCTTCAAGATCCTAATTTTGATCCCGTTGGATAAATACTTAGCACAATGGTTAAGTCTTACAGCAGTTATATTTTTAATTTTTGGAGGACTCTCCAGTTTTTCACAGCAGCTGCCCCATTTTACATTCTCATCAATATTGATGATTCCACTTTCTCTGCATCCTCTCCTACACTTGCTATCTTTCTTTTGATGAAGTGTTAATGATATTTCCTTACATCCTAACTGGGTCAGGAAGATCCTCTGGAAGTGGGCATGGCAACCCACTCCAGTATTCTTGCCTGGAAAATTCCATGGACAGAGGAGCCTGGTGGGCTACCGTCAATGAGATCACAAGTCAGACATGACTGAGCAACTAATGCTAACAGCTGTGAAGTAATAGCTCATTATTTTGACTTGCTTTTCCCTGTTGATTAATGATGTTGAGCATTTTTCATATACCTATTGGTTAATTGTACATTTTCTTTAGAGAAAGTCTATTCAAATCCTTGGTCTATTTTTTTTTTTTTCAATTGAGTTCTTCGGATTTTTGTTTATTGAACAGTAGGAATTCCTTATACATTTTGAACATTAACACCTTATGGATATGTTGTTGTTGTTCCATCGCCAAGTCCTGTCCGATTCTCCATGCTTGCAAATATTTCTTTCCATTCCATAGATTTACATTTTCCTCTATTAATTTTCTTTCACTGTGTGTGAAAAAGCTTTTTCATTTGATGGAATTTTACTTATCTATTTTTGCTTTTGTTGCCTGTGCTTTGAATGTCAAATCCAAAAATAAATATTGCCAAGATCAATGTCCTGAAGTTTTCTGCAGTTCTCTTCTCTGAATTTTATAGCTTCAACTTTAAGTTGATGCTTTTAATCCCCTGTTGAGTTGATTTTTACTTTTTTTTTTCTTTTTTTGGTCACTTCAGTTTATTGAGGAATTTGTGATGCTAAAGGTTAATTCTATTCACTTGATTATTTTTCATGATGTCAAATAAAACTCCAAAGGCTATAAGCCATGATGTTTCACAATTACTTTCCCATATATTTTTTTCAGGAAACACAAAATTCAAATCCAAAGAAATGTTCCAGTGAATCTGAAAATTGCTCTCATCCTACCTTTTTTCAAAAAGTGGTAATTAAGGGTTCGGAAGTACAGTGGCAAGGAGGAAAGATGAAAGTGGGACATGAAGAAAGCAGATATTTTCGCTCAATTTCACTTTGAAAGGTCCAAATCATTCCAATTTTTTTTTTAACATATTTTGCACCAAAAAAGGAATCAACACTTTTCATTCCACTCTTGTCAACTTTAGCCAAAGCCTTCTGCTGCTGCTGCTGCTAAGTTGTTTCAGTTGTGTCCGACTCTGTGCAACCCCATAGAGGCAGCCCACTAGGCTCCTCTGTCCCTGAGATTCTCCAGGCAAGAACACTGGAGTGGGTTGCTATTTCCTTCTCCAAAAGCCTTCTGAGTTGTGGTCATTTTACTATTCTTCTTCACAGTCTTGAAATCTTTACAATCAAACAGTAATATTCTTTTGCTTCTACAGGCTTATCTGATAACTTTGCTTTCTTCTATGGAGGGTTTGGCACTGAAGCTGGAGGTTCTGGAAGCTTTAAATATTTAGATAAGTTATCACTTAATTGTTTAGGGATGTATCAGATATCAGACCATGGGCATAATGGACATAATACTCGTCCTTGTCACTGGAAACCTGGCCACTAGAGGAAAACGCAATAGACTGTACCCTGGCACTGACGTTTACTTTATTGGTTTTTAATGCTGCCACAGTCTCATTAACCTTTTTTTTTTTTTTTTTCTAATCACTTTAATGTCTTCTCTTTGCTGTACTTGTAGTATTTCTTCTTATCTATTTCTTTCTTCTCTGTCACGTGTCTAAGTAACTTCTCAAGTTCAGGAAGTTTCACCAACAAGTTGCAATCTGGGAATATGTCATCCATCACAACTTGATCCAGGGGATGAAACTTCCCCTCTTTATTGGCCATTATAAGGTAGTGGAGAAGTAGAAACAGAGAGTCCATAGGTGTGGCAAAGTGAAGAAGACCTCCTGCTTGAACTGAATCATTTATAAACCAAGAATTTTTTTTTTCCTTGAAAATTTTTATTTCAAACAGCTGCGGTAGACACATATTCAACAAGTAAATGGCTCCTTCCCCTGAACGTGGGTTGGCCAGTTTTATAAACACGAGCCCACTTTTCATCTTCTTTGACGCATCCTTTAAATATTCCAGGAGCAGGAACACGTGCTGCCAGGCGCGAGTCCCGTCCCGCCGTCCGCGCTGCCCGAGTCCCGTCCCCGCCGTCCGCGCCGCCCGCCTTCCCACTCGTCTGTCTCCCAGCGGCGGGCCTCCGCCCTCGGAGCGCGGGCTCGGCGAGAGGCGGTTGGCAAATGGAGGCAGAAGGGCCGATCCCGGGAAGCGCGGCGCGCGGCGCTGCAAGCAGCACGGCCTCCAGGCGAATGGAGTTTCGTTTCCCGAGTCCACCAGCAGCCAGGCTTTCAGTGTTTAAATTGAGCGCCAGGCCCAGGCCTTCAGCCCACTCGATTTTTACTTTTTTGAATGATGTAATAAAAAGATACAATTTTATTCTTTGTGTAGGTATGTAAATAAAGTTTCCCAACACTTTATTGAACAGACTTCTTTCCCCATTGTATACTTCTGGCACTCTTGGAAAGGATCACTTGGCTCTACAGACAACCACTGAGTTGCAGTGGTTCAACTTAACAATTCTTCAACTTAACAATGAAGGGCAAGTAATACACATTCAGTTGAAAATGTACTTTGAATTTTAATTTTTCCCAAGGGTAGAGATATTTGGTACAGTGGCAGCAAACCACAGCACCTAGGAAGCTAAGCAATTGCAAGGGGAAATAACCAAAACACTGACAACTGTTCTGTACCCATATAGTCATTGTCACTTTCAGTACAGTTTTAATGAATTATTTACAAGACATTAGATACTTTATTATAAAATAATCTTTGTGTTAGATGACTTGGCCCAACTATAAGTATTCTGAGCATGTTCAAGGTAAGCTAAGTTATGCTGATCCTGATTAGTAGGTTAGCTGCATAATTGCATGTTTAATTTAGAATATGTTCAACTTAACAGTGAGTTTGCCAGGAGATGACCGCATCGTAAGTACAGGAAGTCCTTATAGGCATGGGTTTATTTCTGGGTTCTCTATTGTATTGGACTGTATGTCTTTGAGCAAGAACACTACAGCTTTAACTACTGCAACTTTATAATGTTGACATATTTTGAAGTTAAGTGTGATACCTCCAGCTTTGTGATTCTTTCTCAAGATTGTTTGGACTATTTGGAGTTTTTGTAATTCCATAATAATTTTAGGATTCTTTTTTCTATTTCTGTAAAAAGTGCCATTGAAATTTTGATAGAGATTGCATTGAATCTGTAGATAGTTTGGTTAGTGCACTCATTTTAGCAATACAGTCTTCTCAAAATTTTCCTCTTCAGAGATTTAGATTTATGTTTCCTATAAGTGTGGTTTCCTCCATTTTTATGAATGCTCATTATTTTATAATAAAGGGAACAAAAAGATCGTCACTGACATGTTCATGGTAAATAATACATTTTAGTGTTAGAAAAATCCTTTATTTAAAACTTTGAACAGAATTCCTTTGTTTAATATTTAAATCTGACCACTGTGTCTGTACTTTTATTATATACATGTGTCAATATGTCTTTGCCCACCTTTTTATTTTCAATAAATATGGTATATTTTAGATAATTGCTTATATCATACTATGTTGGATACTCAGCAGTGGCCACAGGACTGGAAAAGATCAATTTTCATTCCAATCCTAAAGAAAGGCAATGCCAAAGAATGCTCCAACTACCGCATGATTGCACTCATCTCACACACTAGTAAAGTAATGCTTAAAATTCTCCAAGCCAGGCTTCAGCAATACGTGAACTGTGAACTTCCAGATGTTCAAGTTGGTTTTAGAAAAGGCAGAGGAACCAGAGATCAAATTGCCAACATCCGCTCGATCATCAAAACAGCAAGAGAGTTCTAGAAAAACATTTATTTCTGCTTTATTGACTATGCCATGGCCTTTGACCGTGTGGATCACAATAAGCCATGGAAAATTCTGAGAGAGATGGGAACACTAACTAGACCACCTAACATGATTCTTGAGAAACCTGTATGCAGTTCAGGAAACAACAGTTAGGACTGGACATGGAACAACAGATTGGTTCCAAATAGGAAAAGAAGTACATCAAGGCTGTATATTGTCATCTTGCTTATTTAACTCATATGCAGAATATATCAAGAGAAACGTTAGATTGGAGGAAGCACAAGCTGGAATCAAGATTGACAGGAGAAATATCAATAACCTCAGATATGCAGATGATACCACCCTTATGGCAGAAAGTGAAGAATAACTAAAAAGCCTCTTGATGAAAGTGAAAGAGGAGAGTGAAAAAGTTGGCTTAAAGCTCAACATTCAGAAAACTAAGATCATGGCATCCAGTCTCATTACTTCATGGCAAATAAATGGGGTAACAGTGGCTGACTTAATTTTGGGGGGGCTCCAAAATCACTGCAGATGGTGAGTGCAGCCATGAAATTAAAAGACATTTACTCCATGGAAGGAAAGTTATGACCAATCTAGACAGCATATTAAAAAGCAGAAACATTACTTTGTTGATAAAGGTCCGTCTCCTCAAGGCTATGGTTTTTCCAGTGGTCATGTATGTATGTGAGAGTTGGACTATAAAGAAAGCTGAGTGCTGAAGAATTGATGCTTTTGAACTGTGGTGTTGGAGAAGACTCTTGAGATTCCCTTGGACTCCAAGAAGATCCAACCAGTCCATCCTAAAGGAGATCAGTCCTGCGTGTTCATTGGAAGGACTGATGTTGAAGCCGAAACTCCAATACTTTGGCCATCTGATGTGAAGAGCTGACTCATTTGAAAAGCCCTGATGCTGGGAAACACTGAGGGCAGGAGAAGAAGGGGATGACGTAGACAATGAGATGGCTGGATGGCATCACTGACTCAATGGACATGAGTTTAGGTAGACTCCGGCAGTCGGTGATGGACAAGGAGGCCTCGTGTACTGCGGTTAATGGGGTCACAAAGAGTCGGACAGGACTGAGCGACTGAATTAACTGACTGACTGATGTTAGATACCATTATATAATACGAAAATCTACTCTTTCTAATACAGGAAAAATCTTAATGGCATATGCTACTGTAATAGCTATATTTAACATTAATATTATTACTTCCTTGGTGACTCAGAGGTAAAAGAATCTGCCTGTCAATGTAGGAGATGCAGGAGACTCAGGTTTGATCTCTGGGTCAGGAATATTCCCTGGAGAAGGGAATGGCAACCCATTCACTTATACTTCTGGTATTCTTGCCTCAAAAATCTCATGGACAGAGAAGCCTGGCAGGTCACAGTCCATAGGGGTCACAAAGTGTCAGACACAACTGAGCCCACACACACTTATTACTTATATTTTAATTCCTATTTTCTGTCTTTTTTTTAAGTTTCATATATTGTCTCTTTATTTGTGTTCAATTATTCTGATAATTAGAAAGGCTTATGCTGAGAGGTTATATTCACAAGTTTATATAAAACCCTTAGTTTTCTAGTTATTGCAACAATATCTATTCTTCTACAAAATTAAAATAGTAAGTAGAGTATTAGTGTATTTAGAGTATTTCCTCTTTCCACTCTTTTCTTACTGTTCAGTTTTTGTATTATTAAATATTATGAGGTTTGATTTTAGTTACACAGATGAGGCAATCAGCAAATGACTCTAACCTACTAAAGAAATGTGAAAAATAGGCTTGCTGACAGTCAAACCATACTATTCCCCCAAAATGCTGAAAAACCATACCATGACCATGTTTAAGACAAGGAAGAAACAAGGCCACATCACGAAGACAAAAAATGTCTAAAATTGCTCTCCTGACTAATATGACTCGTTGATATTTTATTAAAAATGAAAACTCCAATGGAATATAAATGCTCACATCTCTATGATTAGTGAATTAAGAAATTCTGTCATTAAATGGTCCCCATTCTTGACAGTTCAGTTCAGTTCAGTTCAATTGCTTAGTCATGTCCGACTCTTTGCAACCCCATGAATCGCAGCACACCAGGCCTCCCTGTCCATCACCAACTCCCGGACTTCACTCAGACTCACGTCCATCAAGTCAGTGATGCCATCCAGCCGTCTCATCCTCTGTTGTCCCCTTCTCCTCCTGCCCCCAATCCCTCCCAGCATCAGAGTCTTTCCCAATGAGTCAACTCTTCACATGATGTGGCCAAAGTACTGAAGTTTCAGCTTTAGCATCATTCCTTCCAAAGAAATCCCCGGGCTGATCTCCTTCAGAATGGACTGGTTGGATCTCTTTGCAGTCCAAGGGACTCTCAAGAGTCTTCTCCAACACCACAGTTCAAAAGCATCAATTCTTCGGCACTCAGCCTTCTTCACAGTCCAACTCTCACATCCATACATGACCACAGGAAAAACCATAGCCTTGACTTAGATGGACCTTAGTCAGCAAAGTAATGTCTCTGCTTTTGAATATGCTATCTAGGTTGGTCATAACTTTTCTTCCAAGGAGTAAGCGTCTTTTAATTTCATGGCTGCAGTCACCATCTGCAGTGATTTTGGAGCCCACAATTCTCACATCCATACATGACCACAGGAAAAACCATAGCCTTGACTAGACGGACCTTAGTCGGCAAAGTAATGTCTCTGCTTCCCAATATGCTATCTAGATTGGTCATAACTTTTCTTCCAAGGAGTAAGCGTCTTTTAATTTCATGGCTGCAGTCACCATCTGCAGTGATTTTGGAGCCCAAAAAAATAAAGTCTGACACTGTTTCCACTGTTTCCCCATCTATTTCCCATGAAGTGATGGGACCAAATGCCATGATCTTCGTTTTCTGAACGTGGAGCTTTAAGCCAACTTTTTCACTCTCCTCTTTCACTTTCATCAAGAGGCTTTTTAGTTCCTCTTCACTTTCTGCCATGAAGATGGTGTCATCTGCATGTCTGAGGTTATTGATATTTCTCCCGGCAATCTTGATTCCAGCTTGTGCTTCTAATAAAGGATACTTATGGAGAGATACTCTAATATATATCTGCTGGAACTGTAAGTAGAACTAAACTTATCTTAGGAAAGTTTCCTGGTAAATTTTGCAGATATATGTATATCTGTAAAACGTTTTGATCTCAACTCCATGATATAAGTTTTTGTAAGCAATGATAATAATGCCAAAAAGATGCATATAAATGAGTGATCTTTTTTGTTTTTTTGGCTTATAAACAACAAACTTTTATTTCTTATGGTTCTGAAGGTTCAGTTCATTTCAGTTCAGTCACTCAGTTTTGTCTGACTCTTTGTGACCCCATGGACTGTAGCATGCCAGGCTTCCGTCTTTCACCAACTCCCAGACCTTGCTCAAATTCATGTACATTGAATTGGTGACACCATCCAGCCATCACATCCTCTGTTGTCCACTTCTCCTCCTGCCTTCAATCTTTCCTAGCATCAAGGTCTTTTCCAATGTGTCACTTCTTCACAGCATGTGGCCAAAGTATTGGAGTTGCAGCTTCAGCGTCAGTCCTTCCAGTGAATATTCAGGTTTGATTTCCTTTAGGATTGACTGGTTGGATCACCTTGCTGTCCAAGGGATTCTCAAGAGTCTTTTCCAACACCACAGTTCAAAAGCATCAATTCTTTGGTGCTCAGCTTTCTTTATAGTCCAACTCTCACATCCATACATGACTAGTGGAAAAACCATAGCTTTGACTAGATGAACCTTTGCTGGCAAATTAATGTCTCTGCTTTTTAATATGCTGTCTAGGTTGGTCATAGCTTTTCTTCCAAGGAGCAAGCATCTTTTAATTTCATGGCTGCAGTCACTGGCTGCAGTGTTTTTGGAGGCCAAAAAGTAAAGTTTCTCACTGTTTCCATTGTTTCCACTTCTATTTGCCATAGACTGATGGAATCGGATGCCATGATCTTATTTTTTGGAATGTTGAGTTTCACGCCAGCTTTTTTGCTCTCTTTCACTTTCACAAGAGGCTCTTTATTTCTTTGCTTTCTGCCATAAGAATGGTGTCACCTGCATATCTGAGGTTATTGATATTTCTCCCAGCAGTCTTGGTTCCAGCTTGTGCTTCATCCAGCCAGGCATTTCACATGATGTATTCTGCATATAAGTTAAATACGCTAGGTGACAATATAAAGCCTTGATGAACTCCTTTCCTGATTTGGGGCCAGTTTGCTTTTCCATGTCCAGTTCTAACTATTGCTTCTTGACCAGCATACGGATTTCTCAGGAGGCAGAAAAGGTAGTCTGATATTCCCATCTATTTAAGAATTTTCCATAGTTTGTTGTGATCTACACAGTCAAAGGCTTTCACGTAATTAATAAAGCAGAAGTAGATGGTTTTCTGGAACTCTCTTGCTTTTCCTATGATACAATAGATGTTGGCAATTTGATCCTCCTCTGCCTTTTCTAAATCCAGCTTGAATATATGGAAGTTTACAGTTCATGTACTGTTGAATCTTGGCTTGGAGAATTTTGAGCATTACTTTTCCAGTGTGTGAGATGAGTGCAATTGTGTGGTAGTTTGAATATTCTTTAGCACAGCCTTTCTTTGGGATTGGAATGAAAATTGGTCTTTTCCAATCCTGTGGCCAATGCTGAGTTTTCAAATTTGTTGGCATATTGAGTGCATCACTTTCACAGTATCTTCTTTTAGGATTTGAAATAGCTCATATAGAATTCCATCACCTCCACTAGCTTTGTTGGTAATGATGTTTCCTAAGGCCCACTTGACTTTGCATTCCAGGATATCTGGCTCTAAGTAAGTGATCACACCATTGTGGTTAACTGGATCTTGAAGGTCTTTTTTATATAGTTCTGTATATTCTTGCCACCTCTTCTTAATATCGTCTACTTCTGTTAGCCCCATACCATTTCTGTCCTTTTTCTGTCCTCTGCTCATCTTTGAATGAAATGTCCCCTTGATACCTCTATTTTCTTGAAGAGATCTCTAGTCTTTCCTATCCTATTTTTTTCCTCTATTTGTTTGCATTGGTCACAGTGGAAGGCTTTCTTATTTCTCCTTGCTATTCTTTGAAATTCTGCATTCAAATGGGTATATCTTTCCTTTTCTCCTTTGCCTTTAGCTTCTTGTCTTTTCTCAGTTATTTGTAAGGCCTCCTCAGACAACCATTTTGCCTTTTTTCATTTCTAATTCTTGGGGTCAGTCTTGACCACTACCTCCTGTACAATGTCACAAACCTCTGTCCATAGTTACTCAGGCACTCTGTCTATCAGATCAAATCCCTTGCATCTATTTGTCACTTCTGCTGTATAATCATAAGGGATTTGATTTAGGTCATACCTCAATGGTCTAGTAGTTTTCCCTACTTTCTTCAATTTAATTCTGAATTTTGCAATATGGAGTTCATGATCTGAGTCACAGTCAGATTCCAGTCTTGTTTTTTGCTGACTGTATAGAGCTTCTTCATCTTTGGCTGTAAAGAATATAATCAATCTGATTTCATAATTGACCATCTGGTGATGTCCATGTTTAGAGTCTTGTGTTTTGGGAAGAGGGAGTTTGCTATGACCAGTGTGTTCTCTTAGCAAAACTCAATATTAGCCTTTGCCATGTTTTATTTTGAACTCCAAGGTCAAATTTGCCTGTTATTTCAGGTTATCCCTTGACTTCCTACTTTTGCATTCCAGTCCCCTATAATGAAAAGGACATCTTTTTTGGGTGTTTGTTCAACAAGATATTGTAGGTCTTCTTATAGCCATTCAACTTCAGCTTCTCCAGCATTAGTGAAACAGTAGAACACTCAAGATCAAATGGTCAGAAGATTTAGTGTATGATAAGGGCTTTTTTTCTGATTTATTGGCAGCCATTTTCCTCTGTGTAAGTGGATGGCCATTAAACAAGGCTTTTTGTGTGTGTGTGCGTGATTTGAAGTCCTGTCTTTCCCGTGAGTTACTCAATTCCTTACAAAAACAACATGTAATAGCTCTTTTGTATAGCTAACACTATGTGTCCTGCTGTTGATTCATTTTTAGCTCTCTGTAAATTGTCTAATAAATGTAAACTTGTGTATTCAAATATTTAAGCATTGAAAAAGGTAAATAAGCCATCATGCTTGTTTAGTTCAGTTCATTTCAGTTGCTCAGTCATGTCTGACTCATTGTGACCCCATGATTTGCAGCACGCCAGGCCTCCCTGTCCAAAACCAACTCCCGGAGCTTACCCAAACTCATTGAGTTGGTGATGCTATCCAACAATCTCATCCTCTGTCACTCCTTCTCCTCCTGCCTTCAATCTTTCCCAGCATCAGGGGCTTTGCAAGTGCAAATGAATTAGCTCTTTGCATCAGGTGGCCAAAATATTGGAGTTTCAGATTCAACATCAAACCTTCCAGGACTGATCTTTAGGATGGACTGCTTGGATCTCCTTGTAGTCCTAGGGACTCAAGAATCTTCTCCAACACCACAGTTCAAAAGCATCAATTATTCAGAGCTCAGCTTTGTTTATAGTCCAATTCTCACATCCATACATGACCACTGGAAAAACCATAGCCTTGACTAGACAGAACTCTGTTGGCAAAGTAAGGTCTCTGCTTCTTAATATGTTGTCTAGGTTGGTCATAACTTTCATTCGAAAAAGTAAGCATCTTTTAATTTCATGGCTGCAATCACCATCTGCAGTGACTTTGGAGCCCCAAAAAATAAAGTCTGACACTGTTTCCACTGTTTTCCCATCTATTTCCCATGATGTGATGGGACCAGATGCCATGATCTTAGTTTTCTGAATGTTGAGCTTTAAGCCAACTTTTTCACTCTCCTCTTTCACTTTAATAAGAGGTTCTTTAGTTCTTCTTCACATTCTGCCATAAGGGTGGTATCATCTGCATATCTGAAGTTATTGATATTTCTCCTGGCAATCTTGATTCCCGCTTGTGCTTCTTCCAGCCCAGCGTTTCTCATGACGTACTCTGCATATAAGTTAATTAAGCAGGTGACAATATACAACCTTGACGTACTCCTTTTCCTATTTGAAACCAGTCTGTTGTTCCATGTCCAATTCTAACTGTTGTTTCCTGACCTCCATACAGGTTTCTCAAGAGGCAGGTCAGGTGGTCTGGTATTCCCATCTCCTTCAGAATTGTCCACAGTTTATTGTGATCCACACAGTCAAAGGCTTTGGCATAGTCAATAAAACAGAAATAGATGTTTTCCTGGAACTCTCTTGCTTTTTAGATGATTCAGCAGATGTTGACAATTTGATCTTTGGTTCCTCTGCCTTTTCTAAAACCAGCTTGAGCAACTGGAAGTTCACAGTTCATGCATTGCTGAAGCCTGGCTTGGAGAATTTTGAACATTACTTTACTAGTGTGTGAGATGAGTGCAATTATGCGGTAGTTGGAGCATTCTTTGGCATTGCCTTTCTTTGAGATTGGAATGAAAAAGGACCTTTTCCAGTCCTGTGGCCACTGCTGAGTTTTCCAAATTTGCTGGCATATTGAGTGTAGCACTTCCACAGCATCATCTTTTATGATTTGAAATAGCTCAACTGGAATTCCAGCACCTCCGATAGCCTTGTTTGTAGTGATGATTCTTAAGACCCACTTGACTTCTCATTCCAGGATATCTGGCTCTAGGTGAGTGATCACACCATCTGTTTATCTGGGTCATGAAGAGCTTTTCTGTACACTTCTCACTATTCTTGCCACCTCTTCTTAATATCTTCTGCTTCTGTCTGGGGCATACTATTTATGTCCTTTATTGAGCCCATCTTTGCAGGAAATGTTCCCTTGGTACCTCTAATTTTCTTGAGGAGATCTCTAGTCTTTCCCATTCTATTGTTTTCCTCTCTTTCTTTGCATTGATTGCTAGAAAGGCTCTCTTGTCTCTCCTTGTTTTTCTTTGAAACTATGCATTCAAATGGAGAAGGCAATGGCACCCCACTCCAGTACTCTTGCCTGGAAAATCCCATGGACGGAGAAGCCTGGTGGGCTGCAGTCCATGAGGTCGCTAAGAGTCGGGCCCGACTGAGCAACTTCACTTTTGCTTTTCACTTTCATGCATTGGAGAAGGAAATGGCAACCCACTCCAGTGTTCTTGCCTGGAGAATCCCAGAGATGGGGGAGCCTGGTGGGCTGTTGTCTATGGGGTCGCACAGAGTCGGACACGACTGAAACGACTTAGCAGCAGCAGCAGCAGCAGCAGCATGCATTCAAATGGGTATATCTTTCCTTTTCTCCTTTGCTTTTTGCTTCTCTTCTTTTCACAGCTATTTGTAAGGCCTCCTCAGAGAGCAATTTTGCTTTTTCGCATTTCTTTTTCCTTGATCCCTGTCTCCTGTATAATGTCACAAACCTCCGTCCATAGTTCATCAGGCACTCTGTCTATCAGAGCACAATAAAATATCATTATTTCATCAATAGTGGCTGCTAATGCATTTATTTTTAAAGCATTAACTTCATAATCAGGCAATCTATGAAACTAATGAGAGAATTACAGTCATCATAACTGTTTCACTAAATTCTGCATTTAATAAATATTTCACATTTACAATATCTCCTTTCCATGGTACACACAGTAAACAGGAAGATAACCATGAAGTCTGTCACTTCAGTCATTCAGTCATGGCCATCATTTTAAGACTCCATGAACTGAAGCACGCCAGACTCCCCTCATGGGGAACTCACAGTTCTTGCTCAAAATCATATCCATGGAGTCCGTGATGCCATCCAATCATCTCATCTTCTGTCATCACCTTCTCCTTCTGCCTTCAATCTTTCACAGCATCAGGGTCTTTTCCAATGAGTCAGTTATTTGAATCAGGTGGCCAAAGTACTGGAGTTTCAGCTTCAGCATCAGTCCTTCTAATGAACATTCAGGACTGATTTCCTTAAGATGGACTGGTTTGATCTCCAGCAGTTCAAGGGACTGTCAAGAGTCTTCTCCAGCACCACAGTTCAAAGTATCAATTCTTTGGTGCTCGGCTTTCTTTATTGTCCAGCTCTCACATTCCATACATAACTGCTGGAAAAACCATATCTTGGATTATATGGACCTTTGTCAGCAAAGTAAAAGGAAAAAAAAGTGAAAATGAAATTTGTTCAGTTGTGTCTGACTCTTTTGAGACCCAGTGGACTATACAGTCCATGGAATTCTCTAGGTCAGAATACTGGAGAATACTTTACCTTCTCCAAGGGATATTCCCAACTGTGAATTCAAACTCAGGTCTCCCACATTGCAGGCAGATTTTTTACAAGCTGAGCCACTAGTGAATCCCAAGAATATTGGAGTGTGTAGCCTACCCCTTCTCTAGCAGAACTTTCTGGCCCAGAAATCAAACCAGGGTCTCCTGCATTGCAGGTGGATTCTTTACTAGTTGAGCTACCAGGGAATCCCATCAGCAAAATAATGTCTCTGCATTTTAATATGCTGTCTAGGTTTGTCATGGATTTTCTTCCAAGAAGCAAGCGTCTTTTAATTTCATGGCTGCAGTCACCATCTGCAGTGATTTTGGAGCCCAAGAAAATAAAGTCTGTCAGTATTTCCATTGTTTTCCCATCTATTTGCCATGAAGTGATGGGATTGGATACCATGATCTTCGTTTTTTGAATGTTGAGCTTTAAGCCACCTTTTTCACTCTCCTCTTTTACTTTCATCATGAGGCTCTTTAGTTCCTCTTCACACTCTGCCATAAAGGTAGTATCATCTGCATATCTGAGGTTATTGATATTTCTCCCAGCAATCTTGATTCCAGCTTTTGTTTCATGCAGCCTGGCATTTCTCATGTTGTACTCTGCATATAATTTAAATAAGCAGGGTAGCAATATACAGCCTTGACACATTCCTTTCCCATTTTTGAATCAGTCTGTTGTCCATATTCAGTTCTAACTGTTGTTTCTTGGCCTGCGTACAGATTTCTCAGGAGGTGGGTAAGGTGATCTGATATTCCCATCTCTTTAAGAATGTATTTGAATCCTGGCTCTGTTTTTGAAGTACCTGCTTTAATCACTATTTTTCAATAGTCCTCAATAACTGGATACAATAATACTTAAATCATATTTTAGGTTGAGGTTTAAAGAGGAAAATTTTAAATTCCTAACACAGTTGCTGCCATAAACTGGGCCTTAAGTAAATTCTAGCTGATTTTACCATGATTATGCCTTTCTTATGAGATCAGTCTTTTCTATCATTTGATACACTCAATTTTACAGAATATTTTACATTCCTTAAAAGTGAGAATTATGCTTCATTCAGTTTCAACCCTCTTCCAAACTATATGTTAAGGCATTATTGAAAATAAGTTTCTTAAAATTGTATCCCAGTGTATCACTTTTAATGTTGAAGAGAATAAAACAATAATAAATATGTCAGTTATATCTCAGTAAAGGTGGAAAATAATTAAATTCTAACCTTTTAAATATGTTAAATTGAAATACAGTATAAATTATATATGTCTCTCAACATAAGATACATTTGATTATTTTTTATTTACTAATCAAATAGTTAATCATATATGTTCATGTAATCTGTAATTTTATTATAAAATTTTTATGGTAGAATAATTTAGAAAAAAATAGCTTTGATTATTGAGTTTCACACTAGTCTCATCACCTAGAGGTCATCTCAGTTTACTTATCTGTAAAATAGGTACAATGATATTAATCCAAAGATATTATCATTCTGAGGGTTACATGAGTTAATGCTTATGCAATACCAACCTTATGACTGAGAGTTCAGCTCACTCTTCCCCAGCAACACTAGGGACTGAAATACTTTGACTTCTGACTCTACTTGTAAAATTCACCAAAGACACAGGCAACACCTACACTCACAATATTTTAAAGACAGTTCTTGGGGTGAATTCTTAGGTCTGCCTCTGCAGGAAAAGCTCCAGCAATATGATATACTAGCTCAGGTGTAATGAAAGGATTTCTCAAATCTATAGGAAGTCAAAAAGTACTATTATTAGTAATAATAATAATTGCTGCTTGGTTAATTGTTCACTCCATGCCAGGAACTCTTTTTTGCACTTTACATGTAATAGTTTATTTAGTCTTCACAAGTCTCATAAGAAACTTTTTAATATTCAATTTCAACAGAAAAGGAAACTAGGTGCTAGTTAAGTGTTAAAGGCTGGATTCACACTCAGGCATCCTGAGTAAGTTCTCACAACTACAATGCTATATTGTCTAAATAAGGAGAAGCAATAAATAGGTCAGAGAGAAGCAAGGTCTCCTAGCACATATGCAGGGGAAAATTTCAACCTTAAAGACAGAAGTATAGAAATTTGCAGAATATGTAGAATAACAAAGTCCAGTAAAAATGAAAACCAGAAGGATCCCCATGTTGTCATAGATACATTTCTAAGAGAATCTATACAATTCATGATGTTTGGGGCCAAGATAAATTTTATAATCCTAATAAAAATGTGTAAATTATTTGTATCATAATTTATTCTCAATCCTGAGTAAAATATTAACAAAGAACACATTAATGAAAATTTGTCATGATACTCTTTATAGAAAAATTTCTTTTCATCTTTTGCAACACAATTAGGTAATGGTACACATTAACTGAAAAATTAGCACTGTTAATAAGTTGTTAGTGAGTAGTTTTAAAGAGCGAAGAAGGCAATGGCACCCCACTCCAGTACTCTTGCCTGGAAAATCCCATGGACAGAGGAGCCTGGTAGGCTGCAGTCCATGAGGTCGCTAAGAGTCGGACACGACTAAGTGACTTCATTTTCACTTTTCACTTTCATGCATTGGAGAAGGAAATGGCAACCCACTCCAGTGTTCTTGCCTGGAGACTCCCAGAGATGGGGGAGCCTGGTGGGAGGCCATCTATGGGGTCGCACAGAATTGGACACAACTGAAGTGACTTAGCACCAGCAGTAGCAGCAGCAGCAGCAGTTTTAAAGAGATGAAATTTGTTGCTACCAATTCTAGTATGTTCTTTTGTTTCACTATTTGTGATATGACACTTGGGACATATTGATACTATCTCAAATGCACTTTAATGACACTCACGATCTACTTTTTGCACACTGTCATATACCAGAATGCTAGATGACAAGACAAGTGTATTTTCTCCTTAAATAAAAGAAAGTAGGTGCCTGATAGGTCTGGGACAGACAGAGAGAACTGAAAAACACAGCCTGTCTGACACTGTCAAAAGTATAGGGGGAAAAAGCAAATCCAGCATTCATTCTTTAGTACAATCATATGCCAAAGGCTTTTCTTGACTAAATTGTTGAAGTCCTAACTCCCAATATGTTATTATTTGGAGATAGGGGCTTAGGAAGTTAATTAGGAAAAGACGGGGTCATGAGGGTGGGGTTCTCATGATGGGGTTAGTGGCTTTATAAGAAGAGGAAGAAAGAATGCTCTCTCTACCATGAGAGGATGCAGAGAAAGTGGCCACCTGTAAGCCAAGGAACCATATTGGCTGGCGCTCTGATCTTGGACTTTCCGGCTTCCACATCTATGAGAAATACATATCTATTGCTTAATCCAGCCAGTGCATGGTAATTCATTATAACAACCCAAGCAGACTATGTAGGTTTAACCTTGTAAGTGGCCACAGGACTGGAAAAGATTAGTTTTCATTTCAATCCCATAGAAGGACAATGACAAAAGGAGGTTGAAACTACCATGCAATTGTGTTCATTTCATATGCTGAAGATTAGGATCAAAATCTTTCAAGCTAAGCTTCAGCAGTATGTGAAATGAGCACTTCCAAATGTACAAGCTGGGCTTCAAAAAGGCAGAGGTACCAGAGATCAATAAGCCAACATTAGTTGGATCATGAAGAAAATAAAGGAATTCCAGAAAAAAAAAATACTATTTTGGATGAATCATAAGTTATACTTGATTCCAGGGAGAAATATTAACAACCTGAGATGTGCAAATGATATCACTCTAATGGCAGAAAGTGAAGAGGAAGTAAAGAGATTCTTGATAAGGGAGAAAGAAGAGAGTGAAAAAGCTGTCTTGAACTCAACATTAAAAAAAACTAAGATCATGGCATTTGTTCCCATCACTCAACAGCAAATAGATGGGGAAAAATTGGAAGCAGTGACAAGTTTCATTTTCTCAGCTTCCAGAATCACTGTGGATGATGACTGCAGCCATGAAATTAGAAGAAGCTTGCTCTGTGGAAGGAAAGCTATGACAAATCTAAGCAGTGTAATAAAAAGCAGAGAAATCACTTTTGCTACAAAGGTCTATCTAGTTAAAGTTAAATGGATGTGAGAATTGGACCACAAAGAAGGTTGAAACTGAAGAATTAATGCTTTCAAATTGTGGTGCTGAAGAAAACTTTTGAGAGTCCCTTGGACTGCAAGATCAGACCAGTCAATTCTAATGGAAATCAATCCTGACTCTTCATTGGAAGCCCCAATACATTGGCCACCTGATGTGAAGAGCCAACTCATTGGAAAATACCCTGATGGTGGGAAAGACTGAAGGGAAAAGAAGGGAATGGCAGAGAAGGAGATGGTTAGATAGCATTGATAACTTATAATCAACAGTAGTGCAGAGTTAGGAAGACCAGAAAAAGGTAGTCCTTGATAAATATTGCCCACTGAAAAACAGAAGCTAGGCTTACCGGATCGGAAATGTGCATCAAAGCTGAAATTTTCTATGTTCTCTCTTAAACATAACAGGGTCCAGGAAAGGGTTTGAGTTACTGGTACAATGTTGCCCAAAGACAGGAGGTGAACAAAATCTGTTGTAACACAAACTCAAATGATATTCAATATCAGGACCCTAGCCACAAGAGAGAAAAGCTTTTTCTCTGCTCTCACTCTATGACCCTGTTCCCTGCTCTTCTATGTTTCTGCTATGATGCAAGTGAGAGAAAGTAAGGGTTTATTATTTGTGCATTGAGATTCTCCCTGAGTCAGAATATTTTGCCTATCTCTAGTGCAACTTTTTCAAAGTAAATATTTTAAATGATCATTTACTTTTAATATAAAAACCTCCCTTAGGAATCATACATATAAGGACCCCTTTCACCACTGAAATGTGTTTTAAAAAAGTGTTATCAGGTGAGACATTTTATAGCTTACATCTTTATAGAGCCTGATTACATGTTGCAAAATTTCAAAATTTTCAAAAGGATTGCAGTTGGGGTAAAAATATCAGGAAAATGATATAGTGAATATCCCTACATGCATAATATTTCATTACTATAACAAAATGTATTTGAGCCTTGCTGCTAAGCTTGAAAAAGATCCATTTAAGAATATTAATGAATATGAAGAAGGAAATGGCAATCTGCTCCAGTATTCTTGCCTGGAAAATTACATGAATAGAGGAGCCTGGCGAGATGCAGTCTGTGGGGTCACAAAGAGTCGAGACATGACTGAACATGCACACATGCAATGCATAATATATAATTTTTACTCCTGTGCAAACAAAGATCTTTCTCAAAATTTTCTAACTTAAAATGAGAATATTAATAAGTAGATCTTTAGAGCTGTGTCACTAATAATTATGCTAAGAAGTTAAGGAATGTCCTCAAGTTTCAGACAGAAGTTGGCTGTCAACAGAGCCTACACCCTTATTTTCATTTAGTATGTATCTTGAAGCAAAATGAAATACATGTAATTTCTCATATGTATATGTTTTATTATTTCCAAGAAGTTCATTAGTATATGTATGACACAGAGTTAAATATCTTAGAAGAATAATTACATTTAACATTGCAAAGTAGAAATGCATTATTCTTTAATATCACTCAGTAAAATAGTGACAGCTCTTTCCCATGTTGTTTGATGTGTTATGTGAATTATAAAAGTATGCAAAGCTTCCTTTTAAAATAATCAATACTCCTAAGATTTAACCCATTAATTTTATATTTCTTAGATACAGTACACAAAACAATTAATAAATGAACAAGTTGTTAAATAGGGTTTCATCAAAATAAGAAGTCATGTTCTTTAAAACACAGTCAAATGGCAAGTCACAAACTGGAAGAAAATATTTGCAAATCATATATTTGATATAAAATGTCTACATCCAGAGTGTATAACCTTCTGATCTCAATAATAAAACAAGAAGACAAGAAATAACATTTTAAAATTGTCCCCAAATTGAACACTTTATCAAGGAACATGTACAGATAAGAAATAAGCATATGAAAAGATATTCAACAAGATTTTTCATTAAAGAAATGCTAATTAAAACCAAAGATTCTATCACTTAGCTATTGTGGTGGTTTAGTCACCAAGTCATGTCCAACTCTTCCAAACCCTTGAACTGTAGCCCACCAAGCTTCTCTGTGAATGGGATTTCCCAGGGAAGTATACTTGAGTGGGTTACCATTTCCTTATCCAGGAGATCTTTCTGATCCAGGGATCAAATATGGGTTGTCTGCATTGCAGGTGAAGCTATTAATATGCCTAAAATAGAAAAAGATGGACCTCATTAACCGTTGACAGGGATGAAGATCAACTATCAATAGAAGTCCCATATGCTGCTTACTCCTACTATAGGACCCACCCCTTCTAAATTATACATGTTATCAAATAAATAAAAGTACATTCCCATATAGAAACCTGGATTCAAATGCTCATAGCAGCTCTATTTAAAATAACCATGTATTCTCCAGTAACCAAATGACCATTAATAGATGAATGGACAAAGTAATGTGCTATATTCTTATAATAGATTCATTGGAAGAAAAGCAATAACAAACCTAGACAGCATATTAAAAAGCAGAGACATTACTTTGCCTCAGTTCAGTTCAGTCGCTCTGTCGTGTCCGACTCTTTGCGACCCCATGAATCGCAGCACGCCAGGCCTCCCTGTTCATCACCATCTCTCGGAGTTCACTCAGACTCACATCCATCGAGTCAGTGATGCCATCCAGCCATCTCATCCTCGGTCGTCCCCTTCTCCTCCTGCCCCCAATCCCTCCCAGCAGCAGAGTCTTTTCCAAGGAGTCAACTCTTCGCATGAGGTGGCCAAAGTACTGGAGTTTCAGCTTTAGCATCATTCCTTCCAAAGAAATCCCAGGGTTGATCTCCTTCAGAATGGACAGGTTGGATCTCCTTGCAGTCCAAGGGACTCTCAAGAGTCTTCTCCAACACCACAGTTCAAAAGCATCAATTCTTCGGCGATCAGCCTTCTTCACAGTCCAAGTCTCACATCC
>SJYT01017658.1:66612-82751 GCA_006410635.1 Cephalophus harveyi
CAAGTACTTCATATATCTTCAAGTGCTTCTTGATGTGAGAAAAATAAACAAGATAATGAGTAAGATGAGTTATAAAAGGAAGGGTGGTGAACAGAAAAATCAGAAACATTGTCTGAATAACCTGTGTTAATAAGTGTATGATCAGGCCACTTGAAATGGCTGTTGTCTTAATCTCCATACATCCCCTGGTCAACCAACCAATGCCTTCTTCACCTACAATCTACAATATGACTTTCTTAGGCCACAGCTAGAGAGTGCTCTTATCAATGAGGCAGTGATGGGTCTGCCCCTCTGTTGGTTTTTCAGACTGCCACTGTGGCCTCCTTCAGCTGCACACATGGTGGAATTTAGGTGGTCATCAAGGCTGTCTCTTATACACATCTGTAAACTTGAGAAATTTGATTATGATATCCAATTGTGGCATTCTTCTAATCAACTTTGTTTAGAATAGATACACCATATTTTTGCTTGTTTCTTTTGATATCATTATTTAACTGGATAACATTTACTTTAATTTCCTAGAGTGGTCCTTTCTGTTTGATAGCTACCTGTTCTGAAAGTAAATTTTTGCTTAGTTTTGTACTTATACCTTTAAAAAATATGTTTTTTGGTTTTTGTCAAAATTTAGATATAAGATAGTTTGAGTTTATAGATATTGCAGGCCTGTGTTTAAAACATTTAGTCTCAGAAAAAGAGAAACAGAAAAAAATTGATCTTTTCTGTTATTTCATTTCTCTAAATCATGAATTGGCAAAGTATGGTGTGTATGTATCCCAAAACTGTCTACTATCTGTTTTTATAAATACAATTGTACTGTAACACAGGTATCTCCATTTATTCATGTACTGTCTATGGCTACTCTTGCACTAGAACAGCAGAGTTGAGTGGTTGCAATAGTCTACACTGCATGGTTTAACTAGTTGAAAACAATTACTACTCTGGTCTTTACGTAAAATGATTGCCAACTTCTAATCTTGAATATGGGCTTCTCTGGGGGCTCAGAGTATAAAGAATCCAACTGCAATGTGGGATAGCTGGGTTCAATCCCTGGGTTGGAAAGATCCTCTGGAGGAGGGCATGGCAGCCCATTCCAATATTCTTTCTTGGAGAATCCCCATGGACAGGAGAGCTTGGTGTGCTACAGTCCATTGGGGTCACAAAGACTTGGACATGACTGAGGGACTAAGCACA
This sequence comes from Cephalophus harveyi, assembly GCA_006410635.1. NCBI lineage: Eukaryota > Metazoa > Chordata > Mammalia > Artiodactyla > Bovidae > Cephalophus > Cephalophus harveyi. Next base: position 67,804 of record SJYT01017658.1, read on the forward strand.
TGGAAGTATCATTTTGAATATACATGATTTATAATCTTAAATATACCATGGATGTATAATCTTAAATATACATCTATTTGACCTATGTATTGGAATGGGCTATTGAAAGAGTAAGTAGTACAGTAGAAAATTCCATAAACATCCTTCTTTAAATGATATAATAATTCCCCTTGGAACTCAGTGACAGCTGTACCTTCAAGTTTACCCAACTTAGCATCAGCAGCAAGTTGGGACTCTGAGAAAATACCTTGCATCCAAGCAGAGTCTGCCCATCATGTAAATTTCTGCCATCCTGAGTTTTATGAATTTTTTTGCATTTTTGATAAAATATCCCTCTATTCTCTTCATATCCATTGATTTTTGGACTACCCATATGTCCTTCAACCAGCTCCACCTTCATCACCTTAAAAATCATGGGTTTTTTTTTTTTACACTAAAAATTGACACATTTATTTTCTATTCCAATCTCAAAGAAGGGCAGTGCCAAAGAATATTCAAACTACTGTACAATTGTGCTCATTTCACTTGCTACCAAATTTATGCTATACCCAACTTAGCATCAGCAGCAAGTTGGGACTCTGAGAAAATACCTTGCATCCAAGCAGAGTCTGCCCATCATGTAAATTTCTGCCATCCTGAGTTTTATGAATTTTTTTGCATTTTTGATAAAATATCCCTCTATTCTCTTCATATTCATTGATTTTTGGACTACCCATATGTCCTTCAACCAGCTCCACCTTCATCACCTTAAAAATCATGGTTTTTTTTTTTACACTAAAAATTGACACATTTATTTTCTATTCCAATCTCAAAGAAGGGCAGTGCCAAAGAATATTCAAACTACTGTACAATTGTGCTCATTTCACTTGCTACCAAATTTATGCTTAAAATCCTTCAAGCTAGGCTTTAGCAGGATATGAACTGAGAACTTCCAGATGTACAAACTGGGCTTCAAAGAGGCAGAGAAATCAGAGTTCACACTGCTAATATTTGTTAGATCTTGAAAAAATCAAGAGAGATTTTTTTTTTTACACTAAAAATTGACACATTTATTTTCTATTCCAATCTCAAAGAAGGGCAGTGCCAAAGAATATTCAAACTACTGTACAATTGTGCTCATTTCACTTGCTACCAAATTTATGCTCAAAATCCTTCAAGCTAGACTTTAGCAGGATATGAACTGAGAACTTCCAGATGTACAAACTGGGCTTCAAAGAGGCAGAGAAATCAGAGTTCACACTGCTAATATTTGTTAGATCTTGAAGAAATCAAGAGAGTTCCAGAAAAATATCTACTTCTGCTTCATTGACTATGCTAAAGCCTTTGACTGTGTGGATCATAAATAACTTTGAGATCGTAAATAACATAATAAATACTTAAAGAGATGGGAGTACCAGACCACCTTACCTGTCTCCTGAGAAACTTGTATGCAGGTCAAAAAGCTGCATTTAGAATCAGACATGGAACAACTGATAGGTTCAAAATTGGGAAAGAAGTAGCTTGTCACCCTGTTTATTTAACTTCTATGCAGATTACATCATGCAAAATGCCAGGCTGGGTGCAAAAATGCCAAGGTTGCTGGAAGGAATATCAACAACCTCAGATATGCAGAGTTCAATTCAGTTCGGTTCAGTTCAGTTGCTCAGTCACGTCTGACTCTTTGCGACCCCATGAACCACAGCGCGCCAGGCCTCCCTGTCCATCACCAACTCCGGGAGTCCACCCAAACCCATGTCCACTGTGTCCGTGGTGCCATCCAATCATCTCATCCTCTGTTGTCCCCTTCTCCTCCTGCCCCCAATCTATCCCAGCATCAGGGTCTTTTCAAATGAGTCAGCTCTTTACATGAGGTGGCCAAAGTATTGGAGTTTCAGCTTCAACATCAGTCCCTCCAATGAACACCTAGGACTGATCTCCTTTAGGATGGACTGCTTGGATCTCCTTGCAGTCCAAGGGGACGCTCGAAATCTTCTCCAACACCACAGTTCAAAAGCATCAATTCTTTGGTGCTCAGCTTTCTTTATAGTTCAACTCTCACATCCATACAGGACCACTGGAAAAACCATAGCTTTAACTAGACAGATCTTTGTTGGCAAAGTTATGTCTCTGCAGAATGATGCTACTCTAATGGCAAAAAGTGAAAAGGAGCTAAAGAGTCTCTTGATGAGGCAGAAAGAGTAGAATGAAAAAGCTGGCTTGAAAATCAACATTCAAAAAACTAAGATCATGGAGTGTGGTCCCATTACTTCATGTAAAATAAAAGGAGAAAAAGTGGAAGTGGTGACGTATTTTATTTTCTTGGGCTCAGAAATCACAGCGTATTGTGAGTGCAGCCATGAAATTAAGGGATGCTTGCCCCTCGGAAGGAAATCTATGACAAACCTAAAGTGAAAGTGAAAGTGAAGTCGTGTCCGACTTTGTGACCCCATGGACTGTAGCCTACCAGGCTCCTCTGTTCATGGGATTTTCCAAGCAATAGTACTGGAGTCGATTGCCATTTCCTTCTCCAATGACAAACCTAGATAGCATGTTAAAAAGCAGAGGCATCACTTTGCCAACAAAGGTATATATAATCAAAGCTATGACTTTTCCTCTAGTCATATATGCATACAAGAGTTGAACCATAAGGAAGGCTGATCACTGAAAAACTGATGCTTTCCAATTATATTGCTAGAGAAGACTCTTGAGAGTCCCTTTGACTTCAAGGTGATTAAGTCAGTCAAATCTAATGAAAATCAAGCATGTATATTTATTAGGAAGACTGATACTGAAGTTCCAACACTTTGGCCATGTGATCTGAAGAGCTGACTCATTCATTGGAAAAAATCAAGATGCTAGGAAAGATGAAAGGCAAGAAGAAAAGGGGTTGTCAGAGGATGAGATGGTTAGATAGCATTGCTGACCAAATGGTCATGAATTTGAGCAAACTTTGGGAGATAGTGGAGGATGGGGGAACCTGATAAGCTGCAGTTCTGGGGTCACAAAGAGTCAGACATGACTTAGTGACTGAACATCAACAGTATCTATTTTCTAGCCCAATCCACTTACCTATTCTCTTATGGACATATATTTAGTTCTGTAGAATGTTTCTTAAACTAAATAATTAATTTTTTGCAGCTCATAAACATTTTATTATGAAGAATACTGTAACAATATTTTTAAAAAGTTGTTATAATAGTGAAAATTTTAAGAGTCACTATATTCAGGGAATAATTAAAAATAGCATTTAGACACTACGTGGAAAGCAGTACAACAAAAAGGAAATTGTCTCCTTTTAATTTTTCTGGAAGTAGAATTAATATATTGGAAAGGATCAAGCTAGTCATTAACACTGCTAGTAAAATTCAGCATCAAATACAAAGAACTAGATTAAAAGCTGGAGATAACACTGACTGTGTAGTCATATCATAAGTTTTACACATTTGCCATTTTTATTTAACCTGCATGGTTTTAACAATACATTAGGTGACAGCCAATCTTTACCAAAAGTTAGGACATTAGTTCTTAGTTTTTTGCATCTGGGAGTCTCATAGAGAAACTAAAATCTCCTATAATCCAAACCACTACTAGCCAACTTTCCTTAGGACCTCAGTACTATTACATACTTTTCTCTTTTGTCTAAATCATGATTATAAAAATTTTCAGAGTACTCCTTTCCTTCTCACATTTAGAGTTTTGGTATCAACTACTTGAGGAATCTCTTTCATGGATCACAGCCTTGTTATGGTGAAAGGGCTTATGTAACTCAATGAAGCTATGAGCCATACTGTGCAGAGCCACCCAAGTCATATAGGTCATAATGGAGAGTTCTGACAAAGCATGGTCCTCTGGAGGACAGAATCGGAAATCACTCCAGTATTCTTGCTGCAAGAACCCAAGAACAGTAGGAAATGGCAGAAATCTGGAATGGCATGAATTTTCATAAATTCTGCTTAGATATGTTTCCACACAAAATACATAATCAACCACTGAAAATTAATTCCAAAGAGAATATAAGTAGCAAGATTTACTGAACTTAATGCACTGACATGTTGCAAATAGGACCTTTCACATTATAAAGTGAACATCATATTCACCTCAAAGGGGTTATTATGTAGACTAAAATTATTCAACAAATTTGAATAGATTCCATTCTGTAGGCACTAGGCTAACTGTTAGGAATACAAATAAGATATAATTCCTGTTTTAGATTGTTTCCTATCTGTTAGTGCATACAAAACAGTTACTATAAATGATAGAAAATACTCTAATAGAGTGATATATGATATGAGACTGTATAGAAGAGACACATGATTCAGGTGGAAGCTAGCAGAGCAGGGTTTTATAGCAAAGATAAAATTAAACAGCCCTAAGATGAATTGCAATCAGGAACAAGGAAGATATATTCAATGTCATTGGAGCAGCATGTACAGAAGAGTGAAAAATATAGTCTTCTGGTATAGCTGAGAAAATAAATATGCAGTTGAAAGTGAAATAAGGGAGCAGATGACAGATTAGGAGTTTTCAGCTTTTTTCTCACATCAAATTTGACAATCATTCATGGACTAGAGTACTTTGAGGGTATCTGGTTCAGCAGAAACTATGTCTTCTGTGTCTTCTGCTTTGCAGGCAGATTCTTTACCCACTGAGCCATTAGGGAAGCCCTTTCATAATAAAAATCCTCAATAAATGAGGTGCAGAAAGAATATGGCTCGTAATGATGAACAGCTCATATGTTACAAGCCAACAATTAATATACTTTATGGTGAATAGCTGAAAATTTTTCCTCTAAGATTAAGAACAAGTCAAGGGTTTTCAGTCTTACCATTCCTATTCAATATACTAGAAGTCCTAGCTAGATCAACTAGACAAGAAAAAGAAAAAAAAAGTCATCCAAATCAAAGAAGTAAAATATTTCCTACTTACAGATGATATGATCTTCAAGAAGGAAATCCTAAAGAGTTAAAGAAAAAAACTATTGAAACTAATAATCAACAGAGTTTCAAAATACAGAATCAACAAACAGCAGTCAATGGTATTTCTTTACACTGACAATGAAATTGTTGGGGGAACCACTGAGAGAAAGCTTTCTCCTTGGCTAGGCCTTATTGTAATCACTTACATGAGTTACCTTACAAGAGGAGGTCCTGGTAAGAAGAAACTAACACTATACCACCAAGCAGAAGAATTTGGGAAAGGTCAAAAGGAAAGAGGAGAGATCAGTGTATATGTCTTACCACTGAACTGAACTGAACCTCCCAAAATCCTTCTCACTGAAGTTCATCTTGGCTGAGTGATGTGTGCATGACCAGGAAGGACCCTGATTCAAAATAGTTGTCCGGAGACAATACAGAAACCAACCCCATTGCCATGAAAACAGACTGTGAGCCACATGACAGAGCAGTTCTTCCGGATTCTTTACCCAGCTGCTCTCTGCTTAGGCACCCCTTCCTGGTGAAGTGTCTTGCTTTTTCAGCACATTTTCTCCTCAGACAGTTCATTCCTTAGTGTTAGACAAGTTCCCACTCTCAGGCCCTGGAAGGGATCCCCCTTCCTACAATGAATAACAATTCATCTGGGGTTTCTTCCCCACTATGACTGACATCCTGAGAGTTTCGTGTAGTCAGGGACCAGTTTGCCCAATGATGAACCAGACTTAGAATGTAAATGGGACCTTTTTGACCCTGATCTCCTTTGACATGGATGATTGTCATGTCATTCCAACCAGGTTAGAAACAATAGACTTCTTTATTGATATATTTTCACTTCCAGACATACAAGCTGGACTTTAGAAAGTACAGAGGAATCAGAGATCAAATTGTCAACATCTGCTGGATCACAGAAAAAGCAAAAGAATTTCAGAAAAATATATACTTCTGCTGCAAAGATTATGCTAAAGCCTTGTCTGTGTGGATCACAACAAACTGTGGAAATTTTTTATAAAGAGATAGGAATATCAGACCACCTTAGCTTCCACTGAGAAACCCGTATGCATGTCAAGAAGTAACAGAACTAGACATGAAACAATGGACTGGCTCAAAATTGAGAATGGAGTACATCAAGGCTGTATATTGTCTTATTTAACTTATATGCAGAGTACATCCTGAGAAATGCCAGGGTGGGTGAATTATAAGCTGGGCTGAAGATTGCTGGGAGAAATATTAACAACCTCAAATATACATATAATATTATTCTAAAGGGAGAAAGTGATGAGCAATTAAAGAGTCTTTTGATGAAAGTGAACAAGTAAAGTGAAAAAGCTGGCTTAAAACTCAACATTCAGGAAACTAAAATTGCAGTACCTGATTCCATCACTTCGTGGCAAATAGATGAAGGAAAAATGGTAAGAATGGCAGATTGTCTTGGTTTAAATAATCACTGCAGATGGTGACTGCAGCTATGAAATTAAAAGATGATCACTTCTTGTTTTTTATTTTTAAAAAAAAAGCTGTGACAAGCCTAGACAGGATATTAAAAAGCAGAGACATCACTTTGCCAACAAAGGTCCATGTAGTCAAAGCTATGGTTTTTCCAGTAGTCATGTATGGATATGAGAGTTGTATCATAAAGAAGTTCGAGTATTAAAGAATTGATACTTTTGAATTATAGTGTTGGAGAAGACTCTTGAGAGTCCCTTGGACAGCAAGGAGATCAAACCAGTCAATACTAAAGGAAATTGACCCTGAATATTCACTGGAAGGATTGAAGCTGAAGCTGAAGTTTCAATACTTTAGCCACCTGATCAGAAGAGCCCACTCATTGGAAAAGACCCCAATACAGGGAAAGATTGAGGGCAGCAAGAGAAGGACAGAGGATGAGATGATTCAGCGGCATCACTGACACACTGGACATGAATTTAAGCAAACTCCAGGTGATAGTGAAGGACAGGGAAGCTTGGCATGCTGCAGTCCATGGGGTCACAAAGAGTTGCACACAACTTAGAGACTGAACAGCAACAGCTGGTTGTTTCTGGATAGAGAAGAGAATGGAGAACAGCAAAGGATGGAAGGTTTGTGGATGGTCAGGGCTGACTAGGTTTAGACTGCAGTTCACTGAGGAAATGAATCTTGAAAGTAAGTTGGTATAAAACCTGAATTTGGCTTTTCTCTTTGTTAAAATGAAAATTTTCTTAAAGTGTTAAACTGCTTCTGATAACAGATTTTAAGTTCTTTATCTTTTAAATGATCTGTTCTATATTTGCCTTTGAAATGTTTTATCACCACTTTGGCTAAGTGATTAACTATTGCATCACAGTGACCCATGATCCTATCTGACTGAGTCTTCTCAAATCTTTTGATATTTTTTGACAAAACTTCCTAAATCAAATATTCATTGTAATTCTTTTGAACTTCAGCTAACTTTGAGATGCTTTAGAGGGCCCATGTGGCATCTCAGACAGAAATATTTAATTAGTATTTTAAATTACATGGAAAGTATTATTACCATAGTGATAAGCCTTTTAAATATACACTGTATGGATAAATGTTATTAATATGGATATTCTAGAAATCACATAGAATTCGTGAAAGTATAGTTTGTCCTGGCAAAATGTTACATTCATAATTTTAGTTTCTTTAAAATGTTACATATCACAGCAGTAACAAAATTTCTCTTGTCAATTACATTGTGAGCAAATTTAGTAATGGCTTTTTTGTGTTTCTGTGATTTATAGACATTTATTGTTGTGTTCTGATAAATCTCAGATTATACTGGGGAACTGGGTAAATTTTTAAAAAAAAATCCTCAGGGAAAACTTAATGGCTTCATAAAAAGTTAATCAAGAGGGTTATTTACAGAGTGAAATTACATGATTATAATTTTTATGGTTTCTATCTGAAGCATTATTAGCTTTTAATCTATGTTTTCCAGATGTGAAGAAATATTTATCCACAAAGTAATTATGACACAGCAATTTGGTAACTTCTACCTTTGCAAGAAGAATTTAGGCTTCTCTGGTAGCTCAGCTGGTAAAAAATCCACCTACAATGCAGGAGAAGCTTGTTCAATTCCTTGGTTGGGAGGATCCCCTTGAAAAGGGATAGGCTACCTACTCCAGTATTCATGAGCTTCCCTGGTGGCTCGGACAATAAAGAATCCAACTGCAATATAGGAGACCTGGGTTTGATCTCTGGGTCGAGACGATCCCTTGCAGGAGGGCATGGCAGTTCAGTCCAGTATTCTTGTCTGGAGAATCCCCATGGACAGAGGAGCCTGTCAGGCTCCACAGTCTCTGGGGTTGCAAAGAGTTGGACACTACTGAGTGATAAAGCCCAGCACAGCAAAAGCAGGTTTCTATGCTTCACTTTCTCTCTACATGGTCCCTCCAGAGACTGGAGACTCCCAGGTTTCCAACAACTTTATCAGTTAAATTAGGAAGTCTACCTCCTGAAAGGTGCAAGAATCTGAAGGTATTTTGTAGACCTCAAAAGGGGGGTAGTTTCCTGAATCTATAAGGCAAAACCTGACAAGCCCTTGGCATGGCTTTACTCCCAGGTTCCCAACAACTTTATCAGTTAAATTAGGAAGTCTACCTCCTGAAAGGTGCAAGAATCTGAAGGTATTTTGTAGACCTCAAAAGGGGGGTAGTTTCCTGAATCTATAAGGCAAAACCTGACAAGCCCTTGGCATGGCTTTCCCGGCCTTGGGAAGACTTTTATCGATTAATCAAACTTAGTTTGCAGACAGAGTAGCTTTGATTTGGCTATCTTTGATAAAAATGAGAGTAATTTTAGAGAAAAAGAGATATTGCAATGGATATCAAAATCGAATTCTGTTTACTGAGGTCTGTATTCTCTAAGTCTCACTTCTTAGAGTGAATGAGACATTTTTATGTTATGCTGTTGTAAGGTTTAATTGAATTATTAAAAGGACATTTTAAATTTGCTTCTGAAGTTTAAGTAATCTATCTTTGGATAAAAATCGAATGCTCCATGATCTGCAATCAGGTGGTTAACATCAGATTATGGTTACTTAAATTTAAAAGCTCCCTTATATTGGAAACAATTAAACATATCTAGAGATAACCAGGGGCTTCCCAGGTTGTGTTAGAGGTAAAAATCTCATCTACCAATGCAGGAGACATAGGTGATGTGCATTTGATCCCTGGATTGAGACAATCCTCTAGAAGAGGGAATGGTAACCCATTCCAGTACTCTTGTTTGCAGAGTCCCATAGACAGAGGAGCCTAGTGGGGGTTCCAAAGTCCATATGGTTGCAAAGAGTTGGACACAACTGAAATGATAGCATGCATGCAAGCAGGGATAATGAGCTTAGTGACACTAGGACACTGTGCTGGGTACCTTATGGACAATTAACATATATAATCTCCTTTACAGATGATGATTGCTACAGAAAAGATAAAGTCAGATGACCTGTGATATACTGAGCTGCATCTAATGGAAGTTCTTCACTTAGATTTTTCAGTTCAGTTCAATCATTCGGTCATGTCTGACTCTTTGTGACCCCAGGGACTAAAGCACTCTGGGCTTCCCTGTTCATCACCAACTCCTGGAGCTTGCTCAAAATCATGTCCATCGTGTCGGTGATGCCATCTCATCCTCTGTCATCCCTTTCTCCTCCTGCCTTCATTCTTTCCCAGCATCAGGGTCTTTTCCAATGAATCAGTTCTTCGCATCAGGTGGCGAAAGTACTGGAGTTTCAGCTTCAGCATCTGCCCTTCCAATGAATATCCAGGACTGATTTCCTTTCAGATTGACTGGTTGGATCTCCTTGCAATCCAAGGGACTCTCAAGAGTCTTCTCCAGCACCACAGTTCAAAAGCATCAATTCTTCAGTGCTCAGGTTTCTTTATGATCCAACTCTCACACCCATACATGATTACTGGGAAAACCATAGCTCTGACTAGATGAACCTTTGTTGGCAAAGTAATGTCTCTGATTTTTAATATGCTGTATAGGTTTGTCATAGCTTTTCTTCCAAGGAGCAAGTGTCTTTTAATTGCATGGCTGCAGTCAACATCTGCAGTAATTTGGAGTCCAAGAAAATAAAGTCTGTCACTGTTTTCATTGTTTTCACTTCTATTTGCCATGAAGTGATGGGACTGGATGCCTATATAAGAAGAAACAAGAGCGAATATTTTCCTGGACCATAAAATATGAGTAAAACAGATGGTCTAGAGACTTTAGGCACTGTTATTAAAGCCTCATCCAGTAATAAGCATGATTGAGTGGCCCACCAGTGAAATCTTCATCAGACCTAGGAATGAGTTTTTCTTAGCACCATAGGATGAAATAGTCAGGAAATATTCCCCAAACCATGGTTGAATTTATGACCCCCAAAGAAGCAATTGCAACTGAAAATTAGCACTTGTCATCTGCCTCTTCAGAACAAGCCTTTAGTTAGCTAATTTCAGAAGATTTTATGAGCCCAAGTGCTAGCATCTTCTCATATCTAGAAAGGCACTAAAATAATGAACAGTGATATCTGCTTTGGCCATTAAGGAACGAAACACAATCAAAGCTCAAAATGGAGTTACTGGTTTAGACATCCAAGGCAAAGTTGTGTGGTCATTGTGGATTTCATAAATATTCCTGTATTGCTGAGAACTCAAATTTCAAATCCTCTGAGCTGTGTCAGGCTCTTTGGCAGTTGGTAGCTGCAACCTGATGGATTCACGATATTCTGTTGCAACTATTACATTTTCAGAAAATGCAATTATTTTCTATAAGATATTAGTAGAAAAAGGAGACATGCAGTGACCAGTAGTTCCTGTTATGTGTATATTAATACCACACTGGAAGTAAACAATTTGGATAAAAGTCTCCCCAAGGTGCAAAGTCCAGACTGGGATTCAGACTTACTCTTATACCAAAATGGCAAACCAAACAACTGAGACCTTAATCATACTAAACTCAAATCCAGGTAGAAATATTTCCCATTCAGTTTCTATTCTCCAAGTTAAGACAGGTCTATGCCTCATTTTAGCAGAATGTGGTTAATGCCATCATCTCCCAGTTTCCTGAATTGAATTAAAACTGAGTAAGATTCTGTCAGGCTCTGGAATACAAATCCTGAGTCCTTTGTTTTTTGTTTGCAGGATATAGACTTCATTCAGCCAACTTGATTTTCTTTGAGTTCCGAACAGCAAGCTCAAACAGTTGCTAATAAAGGAAGAGAGGATATGCAATAATAGGTTTGTTCAGTCACTAAGTCATGTCTGACTCTTTGCAACCCCATGGGCTGAAGCATGCCAAATTTCCCTGTCCTTCACTATCTCCTGGAGTTTGTTCAAATTCATGTCCATTGAATCAGTGATGCCATCCAGAAGGGGGCAACAGAGGAGAAACAGTCAAATGGTGGCTCAGCCTTGGGGTAGTGTCCTGATGTCCTGATTCCTCCCCAAGAAATTGGCATAGCAATATCTTCGAGTACTTCTACAGATTTGGGTTCCCCATCCGGGTGGGGAAGAGCACAAGATTATGGAGCACCACCCTATAACCNAAGGGGGCAACTGAGGAGAAACAGTCAAATGGTGGCTCAGCCTTGGGGTAGTGTCCTGATGTCCTGATTCCTCCCCAAGAAATTGGCATAGCAATATCTTCGAGTACTTCTACAGATTTGGGTTCCCCATCCGGGTGGGGAAGAGCACAAGATTATGGAGCACCACCCTATAACCTTATTACCAATCAATCAGAAAAAAGCCACACATCTTGTACCCCTCACCCCAAATTTCACCTTCCTCTTCTGGGCCCAGCAGTGACCATGCTGTGAGGCCTCCTGTTTGGACCTTGTCTGTTTCAACTGTTTACAAGGTGTTGACTAAAAAAAGATGTACAATGCGAGAGTTGAGAGTTAAGTTTTATTTGAAACAAAATAAGGACTACAGACCAGGAGACAGCACCTCAGATAATTCTGATAAACTGCCACAAAGAGGTAGTGGTGGAAGGTCAATATCTAAGATTTTTGTGAAAGGGGAGTTCAGTGCAGTCAAGGGCTTACTTTACAAAAGGTTTTCTGCTAGTCAGGAGGAGCTGATGTCACCATGAAGGGATTTAGTGCTTTTCCAGATAATGAGGAGATGCAAGGATTGGAAGCATGAAATCAGTTCCTGAAAATACCTATTTGAGACCTGTTTCACCAGATTCCCTGGAACACAGAGTGCCTCATTCTCCACCCTCAGCTGCCTTCAAGACATGCTGAAGGTCAACAGCTGAAGCGGCACAGGATTCACTCTCTGCAGAGGCAGATGGCAAAAACTCTTGGCAAACGCTAATTTGTAGTTGACAAGATTCGTTTCTGACAGGGTCCAGCAATTGAGGTTAAATTATTATTACTACAGGGTGAATGCTGGTTTCTGACACAGGATACCTGGATTTAAATTAAGTGGAGAGAGACTGCTGCTCTACTAGGATGACTTCATACTCTCAACAGAAAGTAGTTATAGAAAAAAGAGACCTGTGCCCCAATTCCCAAGGAGTATTTTGAGTATGAAGTCTTTCAGGGGGGAATTGTCAGGGGAAACACACAGAAATCACCCTCCCTGGCTAGATCCAACAGTAACCACTTGTGTGAGTTATATTACAACAAGAGATCCTGGAAGGAACTCGGAGCTAACAACTACCACCAACTAGAAGAATCTGGGAAAGGTCAGAAGGACAGAGGAGATGCCAGTCCATATGCCCTACCAATCTGGCAAAATCCTTCTCACTGGAGTTCATCTTGACTGAGCGGCATGTGCCTGACCAGAAAGGAGCCTGAGTCAAATGGTTGGCCAGAGACAACCTGGAAACTTACCCCATTACTATAAAACTGGAGACTGCAAGTCACATGCAGAGCAGTTCTCCTAGGTTCCCTTACCCTGATGCTCTCTACCCTAGTGCTCACACCCAATAAAGTCTCTTGCTTTGTCAGCATATGTGTCTCCTTGGACAATTCATTCCTGAGTGTTAGACAACAGCCTAAACTTGGACCCTGGAAGGGGTCCCACTTCCTACAACAAAATGTCTGAAAAAAAATTTTAAAAACTACTATATTTAATAGCATCTGAAAGAATTAAAAGGTTAGAAATAAATGTAATCAAGAAAGTGAAAGACATGTACACTGAAAACTACAAAATATTGATTCAAAGTATTGAACATAATACAAATAAGTGGAAAGATATTGCATGTTCATACATTGGAAGAATTAACATTGGTAAAACATCCATAGTATACAACATGATTCTCAGATTTGATGAGAATCCTTATTCTTATTCCTATCCATCCTTATTCCTTATCCTTATCCATTCCTTATCCATCTTATTCCTTATTCCATTCCTTATCAAATTCCCAATGGCACTTAAAAAAATAGACAATAAAATAACCCTACAATTCGTATTGAAGACCATGAAGAGCTCGAGCAGTTTTTAGCAAGAACAGAGGTAGACACGAAACAATTACTGTTTTTAGGTTATATTACAAAGCTGTATCAATCAAGACAGTATTGCACTGACATAAAATCTGGCTCATAGTTCAGTGTAACAGAATGGAGACCCTAGACATAAATCCATGCATAAATGGTCAATTAATATTTGACACCAAAACCACAATTATAAGGAATGGTTTGTTTAACAAATGACACTAGAAAAATTGAATATTCACAGAATGAAACCAGTCCTTTGTCTTACACCATACACAAAAATGAATAGATTAAAGAATGAAACTTAAGATCTGAAACCTAAAACCCAAGATGAAAACATAATGGGAAACAAGTATGACTACAAAAAACTGACCATTTATGCACAGCAAAAGAAATAATCACAAAGATGAAAAGGCAGCTTATGGATAGGAGAAAATATTTCCACGCCATATATCTGAAAAGGGGTTAATATAAAAAATGCATATGGAGCACTTACAAAAATCAGGAAAAAGGGACTTTCCTGGTGGTACAGGAAAGTGGGTAAGAATCGGCCTGCCAATGAAGGGGACAAAGGTTTGATCCCTGGTTCAGGGAGATTTCACAACGCGTCCGAGATCAGGGGCAGCCGGGAGGAGACACCCCGCGTCCGAGGTCAGGGGCAGTCGGGAGAAGCCACCTCGAGCTTGAGGCCAGGGACGGTGACACCAGGGAGCCACCACGAGCCCAAGCCCAGGGGTGGCAGCTGGGAGGAGACACCTCACGCCCGAGGCCAGGGCCAGTGGCCAGGAGGAGCAACCCAAGGATCAGTGGCTGCGCAGGCGCAGGAGGGCCTAGAGGAGCTATCCCACGTTGAAGGTCAGGAACTGTAGCGGTAAGGAGATATCCCTCGTCCAAGGTAAGGAGCAGCAGCTGTGCTTTGCTGAAGCAGTCGTGAAGAGATACCCCACACCCAAGGTAAGAAAAATGCAAGAAAGATGGTAGGTGTTGCAAGAGGGCATTAGAGGGCAGACATACTGAAACCATACTCACAGAAAACTAGTCAATCTAATCACACTAGGACCACAGCCTTGTCTAACTCAATGAAACCAAGCCATGCCTGCAGGGCAACCCAAGACGGGCGGGTCATGGTGGAGAGGGCTGACAGAACGTGGTCCACTGGAGAAGAGAATGGCAAGCCACTTCAGTATTCTTGCCTTGAGAACCCCATGAACAGTATGAACAGGCAAAATGATAGGATACCAAAAGAGAAACTCCCCAGGTCATTAGGTGCCCAATATGAATGAAGGGATGGAGCCAAAGCGAAAACAATACCCAGTTGTGCATGTGACTGTTGATAGAAGCAAGATCCAATGCTGTAAAGAGCAATACTGCATAGGAACCTGGAATGTCAGGCCCATGAATCAAAGCAAATTGGAAGTGGTCAAATAAGAGAAGACAAGGGTGAACGTCGACATTCTAGGAATCAGCGAACTAAAATGGACTGGAATGGGTGAATTTAACTCAGATGACCATTATATCTACTACTGCGGGCAGGAATCCCTCAGAAGAAATGGAGTAGCCATCATGGTCAACAAAAGAGTCCGAAATGCAGTACTTGGATGCAATCTCAAAAA
>SJYT01017668.1:0-36359 GCA_006410635.1 Cephalophus harveyi
ATAGTGTCCCACAGGTTTTGGGTTGTTGTGTTTTCATTTTCATTCGTTTCTATGCATATTTTGATTTCTTTTTTGATTTCTTCTGTGATTTATTGGTTATTCAGAAGCGTGTTGTTCAGCCTCCATATGTTGGAATTTTTAATAGTTTTTCTCTTGTAATTGAGATCTAATCTTAATGTATTATGGTCAGAAAAGATGCTTGGAATGATTTCAATTTTTTTGAATTTATCAAGGTTAGATTTATGGCCCAGGATGTGAGCTATCCTGGAGAAGGTTCTGGGATTTCTTTGGAAGGAATGATGTTAAAGCTGAAACTCCAGGATTTCGGCCACCTCATGCAAAGAGTTGACTCATTGGAAAAGACTCTGATGCTGGGAGGGATTGGGGGCAGGAGGCGAAGGGGACGACAGAGAATGAGATGGCTGGATGGCATCACTAACTCGATGGATGTGAATCTGAGTGAACTCTGGGAGTTGGTGATGGACCGGGAGGCCTGGCATGCTGAGATTCATGGGGTTGCAAAGAGTCAGACACAACTGAGTGACTGAACTGAACTGAATTATAGATTTAAAAAATTAGGCACTGCAAATAATGTTTGTGAATTTGCATTTGTCTAAAAAGTCATTTTGATTTGGGTTATTCATAAAAATTGCTTTTTGTTTACTCTATTTCTTAGGTTTTCATATTAGTGAAGTGAAGTCGCTCAGTCTTGCCTGACTCTTTGTGACCCCGTGGACTATAGCCTACCAGGCTCCTCTGTCCATGGGATTCTCCAGGCAAGAATACTGGAATGGGTTGCCATTTCCTTCTCCAGGGGATCTTCCCGACCCAGGGATCGAACCCAGATCTCCCACATTGCAGGCAGATGCTTTAACTTCTGAGCCACCAGGGAAGCCCCTAAATTCTGGAAGAAACAACTTTAAAAGGAGAATGAGCAATTCCACCCAGCTCTGCTGGACTAATACCTAAGAGTAAGCAGAAGAAATCTTGATTCTTCTGATTGCATTAGTGTAAGGGTGATGAGATCTACCTTTAAAATCCTTCCATCTCCTTTCTGTTTCTGTTTTTCATATTCAGTGCAATAATCCAGGTACACATTCCCTCTTTCCTCCAGGCTAGTTCAATGTTGCCATTGCTGTCTCATCATTTAAAGTTTCTCCTTGGCATGCTGTTAGATACTAGGGTCACCAAACTGAGTTAGAAACCATTTCTATTCTGAAGTAGGGAGAACTAAAACCATTCTGGGACAACAGTAATACTAATAAGTGCTATGAGCAATGACATGGTCTTACATAAACTATTATGAGAGAGTAGGGGAGGGCTGCTTGGAGAAGGGATATAGGTTACTTACTCCAGTATTCTTGGGCTTCCCTGGTGGCTCAGATGGTAAAGAATCCGCCTGCAGTGTAAGACACCTGGGTTTGATCCCTGGGTTGGGAAGATCTTCTGGAGGAGGGCATAGCAACCTAATCCAGTGTTTTTGCCTGGAGAACCCCCATGGACAGAGGAGCCTGGTGGCTTACAGTCCATGGGGTCGCAGAGTTGGACACTACTGTGCGACTAAGCACAGGATAGCCCAGGGGAGTGCTGACTAACAGGCATGGGGAATAGGCTGGAGAAAGAGAATTGTGAGTAAAGTGATGTGGTATCCTCACGACACTAATGATAAAGAACCCGCCTGCCAATGTAGGAGATATAAGTGACATGGGTTTGATCCTTGAGTTGGGAAGATCCCCTGGAGAAGGGCACAGCAAGCCACTCCAGACAGAGGAGCATGGTGAACCACTGTCCATGGGGTCGCCAAGAATTGGATAAAACTGAAACAGTTTAGCACCCATTCTCATTTACATTGCAGAAGAATTCTAAGGTTCTCCTCCACCTGAATTGTGACAGAGAATCCAAAGAAGTCTGTAACTTGGCAAAATGTATAGGTTAGGACTTTCTGGTGGCCTTCAAATCATGCAGTCCATTGTAGTCAAATCTGTCTTCATAAACAGTGTCTCATATAGAGTTATCACGTGGGTTTACAAACTTTTTTCCAGGAGTTTTAAAAATTCTCTCTCGATTTCTCAGTAGGCTTGCTAACATAATGTAAATTTTCATACTGTTTAGTTGTTGAACTCTTGTCACTTGCTGAGAATGGTGCTCCAATATCTAGGACTTCATCTCCTTTTCTCTTTCACTCTCTTGTGAAATATGTTTTATTATCATCACATTACAAACAAGGGAAATGATTCTCAAAATCTTAACCATCTACCTAGTATTAGGCTAATCCTATTCCTATCTAATTCTAATCAAGTGTGTTAGATTCAAACAACTTCCAGTTTCTCTCTGACCCTAAAAATTCTATGATAATGTACTTTCATCATCAATACTATAAAAGAGTAATCAAAAATCACCAATGATACAATTAGTAGTTCTGAAAAGAGAACTGATAGGCGAGAAATAGCTTTGGGATGGGGGCAGAGTAGCAAGGGAAAGGAAGGTTTAATCAAACCATGAACCCAGAACTAAACAGTATTTTCGTATCAGTAGAAATCAACTTTTGATTCTGTACTGTTTCAAGTTGTGTTCTTGTTTCCAGTTATGAATTCTAACCTCCGAATGCAGTTTCAGCCCTCCTCAGCTCCCCAGTTCTCCTCACCAGAGACTCCCTGTTAGTGACCAGGGCTGATTCTCAGGGGAAGGAGGAGAGGTGTCTCCTCCCAGTCTCCTCTCTCCACTCCTCTTGGTCCTCTGCTTCCTCAGACAAAGGGTCCTGTCTAGCTGGGACATGCCAGGTATGGCCTTTCCACCTGATATGTAGATGAGATTAAATGATCTTCCAATTTTTTTTCTCTTGCTAATAACAGAATACATTAGTAGTGATATTGACAATTGGGGGATGAATTGTACGCATATCATGTCATATAATAGCAACTCAAGTGTGTTACATACTCTGAAGAAAGTGAGTCAAGTTGACTATCTTAATAATTTATGTCTTCAAATGGAAAAATTGTTTCAGTGGTGTTATATGTCTTTTCCTCAGTTTAACCGCTAGGGTTTGGATGTGAAAGCAACAAATGTCAGGTCTGAAGTCATTGAATATATGCATACAGCTGTGTCCTGTGTCATCACAGTGAGGTAGAAATGCATACCTTATTTGCCATATTATTTTATATATTTAAATGTTAAGGTTGTTAGGGTTCACCTAAATCCACAGAACTCAGACAGACCTTTAAGACATCTCCTTGAAATGCAGTTACAGACATTATTGATGATATCCAGTGGCAGATACTTCTTTTATCTTTGGGCATCATTTTCTGGTTTTGGCAGCTGTAGTTTTTAGATATTATTTAGACTGAACTGATATCTGAGGAGCTACTTTGTGACACCCTCTGACCCCCAACTGTGATCTCTGTTCTCACCTTCTTAAGTTATATAGAATAAATTTAATTCCTACCCCATGATTACAGTACTTTTGCATGAATACTTTGTGCCCAGTGTCCATACTCCTTGTTGAAATGTTTGAAATTTTCATAAGTGGGGTCCAGATGATGTACTTTCAAGCTCCTCACCACCTGTCTCCTATGGACAAACTTCACCTCCTCTGTGTCTCTATCACCAAGCAAAAAAAAAAAAAAAAAAAAAAGAAAAAAAATCATAGAAAAGAAAGGCAAAGGAGAGAACAAGGTTCCAGAGCAGAGCTTTCACTTGCACTTACTCACCTGACACAGGAGGCAGAATCAACTACCGGTTTTCAGACTGCTTCAGCAGCACTATCCCAGGAATGGAAACGAACACAGACCCCTGATGAAGAGATAAGTCTTTCCTGTCTTCTTCACTTAGACTTATGGATGATGTTATGGGTTCTGGTTCCACTGATACTGAAGCCTTGGATAGTTCCCAAGTACCTGGGGTAGGTATACCTCTGGAGCTTTAGGGATTCTGCCCTCTGGGGACTCCTCTATCCCTGTTCCCTTTGGCCCTTAAGGCCATTCTGGGAAAGGAAGGCAGGAAATTATTTTCTTTCTCTATAAAAGGAAGGACCTCTGGGAATCCAGTTCTACACTGCCATGTGTCTATTGGCAGTTAGTCAGTTTCCTGAATGTGAGTGTCTTACATACATCCTTACATGTCCATTTGTGTTTGTATATACACTTTTGATGTCTTCTATCGATCCTATAAACTCACTCAGAAACTCTCATGGAATTCCTGGACATGCTTACTAGATAGTGACACCCAAAACTGTGTTATTGAATGAATTGATGTTAATATATCATCACTTTTATCATGGCGTAATAATGATAAAAGTGCAAGAGGAAGTGAAGAAAATATTATTGAGAAAACACAATGTATTTTTCAGAGAGAAAAGCAATAGTAATTTTTGCTGCTTCAAATTTTTTAAAATGGGATTTATATGCTAGAAAAGATGATTTGCTCCTTTATTTTTTTATTCATTTTTAACCTCATATGAATTATTCATACTTTTCAAGTTAGACAAGCATGTTCCATTTTCTTCAGCTCCTTCTTTTGTTTCATTTTTATTATTTCATTTTCTTTTCTTTTTTTTTCATATATCAACATTTTTCCTAGTTCTCCTCCCTTCCAAAAAGTGAAATCTCTAGTGTATTTAAAATATGTGCTACTAATTAATTTCCAGTATGCTTATTTAGCTATATATTTGTGTAAGGAAGACAGTTGGATATTGAATTCTCATAAAAGTCATTGTGTTATAAATATGATGTTAGTTTTAATTTTCCTCACACTAAATCTTAAAAATACGTCATATGTTGCTTTGGGTGAGTTGACTTCATTATTTTTGAGTGGGGCTCAGTTTCCATTGTGCCCATTATCCCCTTTGGCTCACACCCATGTGATCTGTAATAATTATTCAAATCAGCTGTTTCATCATGTCTGATATTTTGTGACCCCTTCGACCGACTGCAACTGCCAGGCTTCCCTGTCCATCACCAACTCCTGGAGCTTACTCAAACTTATGGCTATCAAGTTGGTGATGCCATCCAACCATCTCATCCACTGTTGTCCCCTTCTCCTTCTGCTTTCAATCTTTCCCAGAATCAAGGTCTTTTCCAATGAGTCAGTTCTTCACATCAGGTGGCCAAAGTATTGGAGATTCAGTTTCAGTATCAGTCCTTCCAATGAATATTCAGGAGTGATTTCCTTTAGGTTGGACTAGTTTGATCTCCTTGCAGTCCAAGGGACTCTCAAGAGTCTTTTCCAACACCACAGTTCAAAAGCATCAATTCTTCGGTGCTCAGCTTTCTTTATAGTCCAACTCTCACATCCATACATGACCACTGGAAAACTCATAGCTTTGACTAGACGGACCTTTGTCAGCAAAGTAATGTCTCTGCTTTTTAATATGCTATCTAGGTTGGTCATAGCTTTTCTTTCAAGGAGCAAGTGTCTTTTAATTTCATGGCTGCAATCACCATTTGCAGTGATTTTGGAGTCCCGCAAAATAAAGTCTCTCATGGTTTCCATTGCTTCCCCATCTATTTGCCATGAAGTGATGGGACCGGATGCCATGATCTTAGTTTTGTGACTGTTGAGTTTTAAGTCAGCTTTTTCACTCTCCTCTTTCACTTTCATCAAGAGGCTCTTTAGTTCCTCTTCACTTTCTGTCATAATGATGGTGTCATCTGCGTATCTGAGGTAATTGATATTTCTCCTAGCAATCTTGATTTCAGCTTGTGCTTCATCCAGCCTGGCATTTCACATGATGTACTCTGCACGTAAGTTAAACAAGCAGGGTGACAATATACAGCCTTGATGTACTCTTTTCCCAATTTGGAACCTGTCCATTGTTCCATGTTTGATTCTAACTGTTGCTTCTTGACCTGCATGCAGGTTTCTCAGGAGGTAGGTAAGGTGGTCTGGTAATCCCACTTCTTGAAGAATTTTCCAGTTTGTTGATATCCACACAGTCAAAGGATTTAATGTAGTCAATGAAGCAGAAGTAGATGTTTTTCTGGAATTCCCTAGGTTTTTCTATGAACCAGTGGATGTTGGCAATTCAATTTCTGGTTTTCTGCCTTCTCTAAACTCATCTTGAACATCTGGAAGTTTTTGGTTCATGAACTGTTGAAGCCTAGCTTGGAGCATTTCGAGCATTACTTTTTAGCTTGTGAAATGGGTGCAATTGTGTGGTAGTTTGAGCATTCTTTGGCATTGCCTTTCTTTGGGATTGGAATGAAAACTGACCTTTTCCAGTCCGATGGCCACTGCTGAGTTTTCCAAATTTGCTGGCATATTGAATGCACCACTTTAGCAGCAACATCTTTTAGGATATGAAATAGGTCAGCTGGAATTCCATCATCTCCACTAGCTTTTTTCATAGTAATGCTTCCTAAGGCCCACAAAACTTTGGACTCCAGGATGTCTGGCTCTAGGTGAATGATCACACCATCGTTGTTATCTGGGTCATTGAGATCTTTTTGGTATAGTTCTTCTGTGTATTTTTGCCACCTCTTCCTAACATCTTCTGCTTCTGTTGGTCCACACCATTTCTGTGCTTTATTGGGCCCATATTTGCATGAAATATTCTCTTGGTATCTCTGATTTTCTTTCCCATTCTGTTGTTTTCCTCTATTTTTTTGCATTGATCACTGTCAAAGGCTTTCTTATCTCTCCTTGCTATTCTTTGGAACTCTGTATTCAGATGGGTATATCTTTCCTTTCCTCCTTTGCCTTTAGCTTCTTTTCTTTTCTTGGTTATTTGTAAGGTCTCCTCAGGCAATCATTTTGTCCTTTTGCATTTCTTTTTCTTGGGGATTGTCTTGATTACTGCCTCCTGTACAATGTCATGAACCTCCATCCATAGTTCTTCAGGCACTCTGTCTATCAGATCTAATCCCTTGAATCTATTTGTCACTTCCACTGTATAATCATAAGGTATTTGATTCAGATTGTACCTGAATGGTCTAATGGTTTTTCCTACTTTCTTTAATTTAAGTCTGAATTTTTCAATAAGAAGTTCATGATCTGTGCCACAGTCAGCTCCTGGTTTTGCTTTTGCTGCCATATAGAACTTCTCCGTCTTCAGTTGCAAAGAATATTATCAATCTGATATCAATATTGACTGTCTGGTGGTGTCTATGTATAGAGTCTTCTCTTGTGTTGGAAGAGTGTGTTTGCTATGACTGATGCATTCTCTTGGCAAAACTCTGTTAGCCTTTGCTCTGCTTAATTTTGTACTCGAAGGCCAAACTTGCCTGTTATTCCAGGCATCTCTTGACTTCCTATTTTTGAATTCTAGTCCCCTATAATGAAAATAACATATTTTTCTGGTGTTAGTTCTAGAAGGTGTTGTAGGTCTTCATAGAATGGTTCAACTTCTGCTTCTTTGGTAATAATTGTTACCAGGTAGTGAAAGAATCTGCCTGCCAATGTAAGAGGCTCAGATAGGAGATATGGGTTCAATCCCTTGTTCAGGAGATTCCCAGGAGGAGGATATGGAAAACAGCTCCGATATTCTTGCCTGGAAAACCCCATGAATAGAGGAGCCTGGTGGGCTACAGTCCATGGGGTTGCAAAGAGTTGGACGCAAAATAGTGCCTGAACACACACACACAAATACTACTACTGTTTATATCCTTGTACACATTTCTTTTCTTCAAGGCTTCCCTTGTGGCTCAGCTGGTAAAGAATCTGCCTGCAATGCAGGAGACCTGGGTTTGATCCCTGGGCTGGGAATATCCCCTGGAGAAGGGAAAGGCTACTCATGATCTGTGCCACAGTCAGCTCCCGATTTTCTAGAATTTTGATGTAGTGAATTCCATGGACTATTTAGTCCAGGGGGTTGCAAAGATTTGGACAGGACTGAGTGACTTGCACTTTCACACATTTCTTTGAGGGTCTAGAAAAAATAGAGCAAGAATTTTTTTTTTTTTAGTTATGGCTTAAAAACTTATTTAAAAAATTTTTCATGATTGTTGTAGGTTTTAGGTGATTCACATAGCAATTCTCAATTTTTAAAATAAAAGTTTTACTCTATTTATAGTTTGTTATCTATAAATACTAGTTTGTTTGTTGTATTTACTAGCTTGTTTTATTTTTGAGATTTCACATAGACTTGATAGCCACAATATTTATCTTTCTCAGTCTGACTTATTTCTCCAAGCATAATGCCCTACAAGTCCATCCAATGTTGTTGCCATATATAAATACACACACACACACACACAAATATATATATATACATACACACACATGCACACACACACAGATATATATATATACCACATGTTCTTTACCCATTCATCTGTTGTAGGCTGACTTAATAATAAAATATAAATTGACCTTGTTATTTATATCAACAATATAGAGTGAAAACTATATAACTATCTCAATCAAATCAAATATTTAACAAAATTCAATATCATTCATAATAATACTAATGAAAAAAGGAAGGAAGGAAACTTTTTCAAACTGATGCTGAAGAGATGAGATAGTACTTAATGATATTTTTCTCAGTGTAAGAGAAAAGATAAGGATATCCACATTCACTCAGCATTTTCAGTTAACATTGCACTGGATTTCCTAAGCAGTGCAATAAATTAAAGGAATAAAAAAACATAGTTTGGGAAGAAGGAAGGAGCAAAATTGTCTTTATTTAAAGAAAATCATATCAAGTATGTGGAAAGTCTTACAAATTCAAATTTTAAAACTGCACAAGCTAATTTGTCAATATCTCAGAATATAAGATCAATAGATAAAAATCAGTATTTTCATATATTAGATAAAGCCATTGGAAAATAAACTGGAAAAGTGTTGAAAATAGTATTAAAGTATGTAGAAATACTTTTAAAAATATGTGAAAGATCTATACATGGGAATGAGTAGTATTGCTGAGATAAATTAAGAAAATGTAAAAAATGTAAATATGTGTTATTTGCACATGTTTGAAGGGGTAATATTATCGGGATGTTGGTGGTGGTAGTTTAGCCACTAAGTCATGTCTGACACTTGTAATCTCATGGACTGTAGCCTTCCAGGTTCCTGTGTCCTGGGATTCTCCAGGCAAAAATACTAGAGTGGGTTGCCATTTCCTTCTCCAGGGGATCTTCCCAATCCAGGGATAGAACCCATGTCTCTCGCATTAGCAGGCAGATCCACCAGGGAAGCCTTTCAGAACATTAATTCTCATTGAATTGATCTGTAGATTCAATGTCATCCTAATTAAAATCCCAGCAGTCTTTTCTGGAGAAGTTGACAAACTGCTTCTAAAATTTATCTGAAAATGAAAGTGATGTAAAGGCAATTTTAAGAAGAAACAACTTTGGAGCACTCACATTATCTCATTTCATTACATAAAATGTGATAAAGTAATCAAGACATTGTGTTTTCTGTAAGTATACATAGACTGGTGTAATGTAAAAGAATAGAAGGTCCAGAAATAGACCTATACATGAACAAATATTGCATTTTGACTAAGAACCCAAAGTAATTCAATGGGAGAAATGATAGTCTTTTCAGCAAATGCTGCTGGAAACTTCCAACTGTATTTCTACTTGGAAAACAACAATAACAACAACCTCTAGTAATTATCCAATACCACAAAGAAGCCTTAGGCTATAGACTTATACTTAAAATCAAAAATTAAAATTATTAGAAGTTGTTGGAAAAATATTTATAAGCTTAAGACAGGTCAGTATTTCTTAATTAGGACAAAATGAGTATGCCTTAAAGGACTTAATAATGATGTTATATTTCATCAAAATTTAAAATAACTTCTCTTTAAAATATAAAAATGGAAAAATGAGAATGCAAGCAAGACACAGATTGTGAGAAATTTTCATGATGCATATTTCTGCAAAGTACTGTTTTCTAGAATATATAGTGCTATCACTTAACTATAAAATAAGTAACTCAGTAACAAAAATAAAAGAATGAATAACTTTTTTTCAGAAAGAGCCATTTAAATGGCCAATTGAAGCAATGCAAATTAAAATTATAATGAGATACCACTGCACAGCTATAAGAATGGCTGACATTTAAAAAGATGACACCAAGTGTTGGCATGGATGTGAAGGAAGAAAGAACTGGAATTCTTACTGCTGGAAGGAAAGTAAAATAGGGTAAGCACTGTTCAAACCGTGATATTCTGCTAGAAATTTAAGCTTACCCATACTCTACTTCCAATCTACTTCTAACATTTACCAAGGAAAATTTACAACATATATTCACACAAATTCTTGACCTGCTTGTTCATTACAGTTTCATTCATAATAGATAAAAACTGATATTATACTTATGTTAGATGGCTATTGTATCTGTATTTTTAAGACATTTACATTGGTATCCAGTTATGCAATTTTATGCAGTTTTGAGCCAAGACAAATTTTTTATATTGAAATCTTTAAATGAATAAGCTTTTTGGGAGACTTCTTCAAGTAATAAAGAAAACTGTTATTTACGGTGTGAACCAAGCAATCTGAACAGATTGCTTTTTACTTTTGAGAAGTGCATTTTCTCAATAAAATATTAATATACACTTTTACTTATTTCTTTTTATGTGAGTACATGCTTATTTTTCAAATAGTAGTTCATAGTGCTATACAGAAATAGAGAAATCAAATAGTAATATATTTATTCTTTTTCACCATGAGTGGAAGAACAAAAAGAAATGGATAGATTTTTGCAGGATGAAAGCTTAAGTAAGGCAAGAGATGTGTTCCTGATGCTTTCAGTAAAGACTGAAAGAACCAGATGTTGAGAACAGTACTGAACTTTTGGTAGATCTTTCCTTTCATGGTGGAAATAACACACTTATATGTTGTCACTGAGGCACAGGTCTTTTGTGTAGAAGGGATCTTCTAAACAAATTGTTCACTATTTTCAGATAACAGAGTAACATGAAACACAATAATACCAACTCACTTGTTTCCAGGAAACTAATTTGTATGTATGTGTGGTTGTGCAAGGCTTACAACTCATACCTTCTAACTCCATCTTGTGCTTTCCTATGTTTCTCAGCATCTTAGTGCCTATAGAGACATATTGTTTAATTCTCATATGAGAATAATATACTTTTGAAATTATCATTGAAAGGTTGTTCTTATGAGCCATGAACAACAAGAACCAGGATTCTTGGCCTCTAGAGGAGAGAAATTCGATCTGGGGCCATGATGAGGCTTGATTGTTTAGAGCTTTTGTGTAGTAAATTTTTATTAAAATATAAAAGAGATAGAGAAAGATTCTGACATAGACATCAGAAGGGGTCAGAAAGAGTGCTCCTTTATTAGTTTATAGCAAGAAGTTATACACCTATTAACAAGCTGCTAATTAGAGAAAAGGAATGTCTCAAAATGGGAGAGTTACACTAGGCCCCTCACCCACAACATGCATTTTGAGATAACATTGGCACAAGGTGAGTCATTCCAGGCCATAAAACAATTGACATGAATCTTGAAGAAAGGCAGGTTTCCAAGCAAATACATGGTTTCTTTAACACAGCTTAAGAGAACATTTCCATGAGTGAAACATACTGGTTTGTTGAGCCATTATCAGTCCTCAGTCTTAGGTGGAACTGACTTGAAGAAAGACAGATTCTAAAGTAAATACACAGTTCATTAAAATAGTTTAAGAAAAACATTTCCATAAGAAAAACACATTGGTTAACTCAAGGTTTGAGAAAAGTTCAGTTCAGGCAGAACCAGATGTTCTCATGGTAACAGAGAGCTTTAAAAGAAACCTCCTTTTTATTTTGTATAGAGAAGAAAAAAAAATGTGACTTTTGTAGTTTATTTCCTCCTGCCTCTTAAGAGAGAGGAAAAAAAGTCTGACATTTGCAGTCTATTTCCTCCACTTGGGGACCCCAGTCTTCCTGCCTGTTACCCTCGCATTGTTTATATTCTTCCTAATCCAACTTTTGGAAAAGAGAACAGCAACCCACTCCAGTCTTCTTGTAGGGAAAGTCCCATGGGCAGAGGAGCCTGGTGGCCTTCAGGCCATGGGGTTGCAAAGAGTTGGACATGACTGAATAACTAACACACACACTTTCTAAACCAACTTTGAGCTCCTGAAAACAGTGGCGGCAGTGGTTTAGTGGCTCAGTTGTGTCCAACTCTTGCAACCCCAAGGACTGCAGCCTGCCAGGCTCCTCTGTCCATGGGATTTCCCAGGCAAGAATACTGGGGTGGGTTCAGTTCAGTTCAGTTCAGTCGCTCAGTCGTGTCCGACTCTTTGCGACCCCATGAATTGCAGCACGCCAGGCCTCCCTGTCCATCACCAACTCCCAGAGTTCCCTCAGACTCACGTCCATTGCCATTTCCTTCTCCAGGCAATCTTCCTGACCCAGGGACTGAACCTACATCTCCTGCTTTGCAGGCAGTTTCTTTACCGACTGAGCCAACAGGGAAGCCTGAAAGCAATTCTAATGTTCTATTTATTTTTGTACTTTAATAGCTAATGGAATCTGCAGAACCCAAGTCTATTGTATATTTGAGGATTATTACTGAATCATATATTCAGTTCAGTTCAGTCGCTCAGTCGTGTCCGACTCTTTGCGACCCCATGAATCACAGCACTCCGGGCCTCCCTGTCCGTCGCCAACTCCTGGAGTTCACTCAGACTCACGTCCATCGAGTCTGTGATGCCATCCAGCCATCTCATCCTCTGTCGTCCCCTTCTCCTCCTGCCCCCAATCCCTCCCAGCATCAGAGTCTTTTCCAGTGAGTCAACTCCTCGCATGAGGTGGTCAAAGTACTGGAGTTTCAGCTTTAGCATCATTCCTTCCAAAGAAATCCCAGGGTTGATCTCCTTCAGAATGGACTGGTTGGATCTCCTTGCAGTCCAAGGGACTCTCAAGAGTCTTCTCCAACACCACAGTTCGAAAGCATCAATTCTTCGGCGCTCAGCTTTCTTCACAGTCCAAATCTCACATCCATACATGACCACTGGAAAAACCATAGCCTTGACCAGATGGACTTTGTTGGCAAAGTAATGTCTCTGCTTTTGAATATGCTATCTAGGTTGGTCATAACTTTCCTTCCAAGGAGTAAGTGTTTTTTAATTTCATGGCTGCAATCACCATCTGCAGTGATTTGGGAGGCCCAGCAAATAAAGTCTGACACTGTTTCCCACAAGAAGTGTGGGATAAGGAGACAAATGGGTCAAGGAGATTCCTTTTTTTTATTTTTAATTTTTTATAAGGAGATTCATTTTGAAGTGTGAGAGAAAGAGGAGCTCTAAATGAGACTGAAGCTTTATTAAAGGGAACACAGAAACAGTTTACACATTTTGAGATTAAAATTCATCGATATGAACTTCAGTCCACTCATTGATTCAATAATTGAATAATCCATTCAAATACCATCCAATTTTAGGAAAGAAGAGATCCAGTTGTTTTAGTTACCATCCTTTCTTCAGCAACCTCTGGATTCCTTGCTTGATCTCCTGGGTTCGCACCCCATAGACAATGGGGTTGAGGGCTGCAGGGATGACATGGTGGAGGACATTGAGCAAGACGGGCACGTCAGAGGACATTTTCTTTTCTACCACAAGCGTGAAGACAAAAACCAGGAGGATGGTGCTGAAGAAGAGGATGAGGATGAAGTGGGAGCCACATGTGCTTAGGGCCTTGGCCACAGCTCCCTGTGCCTTGAGTCTCAGAACAGCCCTCAGTATGAGGGTGTAGGAGAGGAAGATGAGGAGGAGGTCAGATCCCAGCAGAGTCCATCCACAAGCAAACTGGTAGAGACGATTGATGGTAATATCACTACAGGAGAGCCTGGAGACAGACATATTGGCACAGATGCAGTTCTCAATGACGTTTCTCCCACAATAATGCAGATGTCCTGAGAGAATGGGGATGGGCAGTGTCAAAAAGACACTTCTGGCCAAAATGAAAATGGCTGCCTTGGCTATAAATTGGTCCGTGATGATGGATGGGTACCTCAATGGATGGCAGATGGCCACATAGCGGTCGTAGGCCATGACCATGAATGTGCAGGACTCCATGGCAAAGAAACTATTCATGATGAACATCTGAAAGAAGCAGGCAAAGAAGCTGATGGGCCTGAGGTCAAACCAAAAGATGGCCAGGACCTTGGGGATGACAGTGAGACAGACCACTGTGTCTAGTGAAGAGAGCAGGCTGAGCAGGTAGTACATGGGCTCATGCAGAGAGGCCTCCAGCCAGATAGTGATCAGGAGGGTGATGTTGGCACCAAGGGCCAGGAGCAAGAGGAAGCTAAGAGGCAGGGACAGCCAGAGCTGCCAGCTGGGGGACCTGACAAAGCAGTTCAGAAGGAAGTCTGAAAACTCAGTGGCGATGCTGCCGTTGTGGTGTGCTGTCATATTTTGTCATTTAGTTCTGCAGCTTCCTTTTGGTGAGCTATAATTTTAGGATAAAATTAGTTACTAATTCAAGATATATTGCGACAGAAGAAATTGCTTTACTTAAGGGACTTGTGGATCCTGGCAACTCATCCAAGCCTAGTGAATTTACATGTGCATCTTTTG
Source organism: Cephalophus harveyi (assembly GCA_006410635.1). Classification (NCBI taxonomy): domain Eukaryota; kingdom Metazoa; phylum Chordata; class Mammalia; order Artiodactyla; family Bovidae; genus Cephalophus; species Cephalophus harveyi. Next base: position 14,470 of record SJYT01017668.1, read on the forward strand.
TGCCCTCCCGGGAATAGTCACATTACTTTAAACAATACAGATGAGTGAGATGATATGATTTCTTTGTAAATGTTTGATTTGTTCAAAGCTTATTTTTAAATTTTTATTGGGGCATAGTTGTTTCACAATGTTGTGTTAGTTTCTACTGTACAACAGAATTAATCGTCCCTATGTAAACATATATGCCCTCCCTTTTGAGTTTTCCTTCGACTCTACCCCCCCCCCCATACCAGTTTTCCAAATCATTACAGAGCACTGTGCTGAGCTCCCTGTGTGATACTGCAGGTTCCCACTAGCTATCTATGTCACACATGTTAGTGTATATATGTCAGTCCCAAACTACCAATTCCTCTCCCCAACACCACTCTTATTTCAAAGTCTGTTCTCTACATCTTGTCTCTATTCCTGTCCTGGAAATGGTTCATCTGTACCATTTCCCCATATTCCACGTGTATGAATTAATGTATGATTTTTGCTTTTCACTTTCTGACTTACTTCACTCTTTTTAAAACCATCTTCTTTATATTTTTAAGTTTATTTCTGGCTGTGCTGGTTCTTGTTGCTGCATGGGCTTTTCTCTGGTTGCAGCAAGTGGGGACTCCGCCAGTTGTGGGGCGTGGCTTCTCATTGTGGTGGCTTCTCTTATGTGGAGCACGGGCTCTAGGGTCAGCTTCAGTAGTAGTGGCATGTGGTCTCAGTAGTTGTGGTTCCCGGGCTCTAGAGCACAAGCTGAGTAGTTGTGGCACACAGGCTCAGTTGCTCCATGGCATGTAGGACCTTCCTGAATCAAGGATCAACCCCACGTCTCCTGCATTGGCAGGTAGGTTCTTTACCATAAGCCACCAGGAAAACCCTTTTGCTCTCTATTTCTAATGGAATTGCTAAATTTTTACAGAAACTAGAGAGAAGGGAGAAATTACCTAGAAAACTACTTAATAACAAGTATCAAAACTTGCATTCATATTTCTTCTTCATTATTTAAAAATGATTACATATACTATGGGTTTCCCTGGTGGCTCACACAGTAAAGAATCTGCTGCAATGAGGGAGACCCAGGTTTGATCCTTGGGTCTGGAAGATTCCCTGGTGAAGGGAATGTCTACCCACTCCAGTATTCTTGCTTGGAGAATTCCATGGACAAGAAGCCTTGTGGGCTACAGTCCAGGGATCTCAAAGAATCAGACACAACCTAGAAACTAACATTCACTTTTTCACTTTTCATATAGACTATGATATCTACAATTTAGCTGGAACAACACATGAAAATAAGTAGCAGAGTACAAACTAGGGACTCAGATAAATGACTGTAGACCTTCAGCCACCATAATCTGACCTTTCAGATGTACTTATTAAAAAAAATTATACACTGAAAATGTTAGTGAATTTACATTTTTCTAAAAAGTATTTTAATTTGGTACCTACAGATTGTTCCTAAAAATTGCCTTTTGTTCACTCTGTTTCTTAGGTCTTCATGTTAGTTGGATTCCTAACTCCTGGAAGAAACAACTTTAAAAGGAGAATGAGCAATTCCACCCAGTTCTGCTGGACTGATACTTAATAGTAAATAGGATGAAACTTGATTCTTCTGATTGCATTAGTGTGATGCTGGTGAGATTCACCTTTAGATTCTTTCCATCTCTGATTTCTCTTTTTTGATACAATAATCCAGATATATATTCCCTCTTTCCTCCAGGCTAGTTCAAAGTTGCCACTGTTGTCTCATCATTTAAAGTTTCTCCTTGGCATGGAAATACTAGGGTAACTAGTGTGATACTAGAGTCACAGAATTGAGTTAGAAACCATCCCTACTCTGAAGCAGGGAAAACTAAAGCTATTCTGGGGACAAAAGACAATAAGTGATATAAGCAACGACAGGGTCTTGTGCAAACTATCAGGAGAGAGTAGGAAAGGGCTGACTAATGGGCATGGGAACTAGGCTGGAGAAAGAGAATTGTGAATAAAGTGATGTGGTACCCTCATTTACATACAGATAAATGATTTTAAGATTCTCCTCTCCTTGAATTGTGAAAGTGAAAGTCGCTCTGTCATGTCCGACTCTTTGCGAGCCCATGGACTGTATAGTCCATGGAATTCTCCAGGCCAGAATACTCAAATGGGTAGCCTTTCCCTTCTTCAGGGTATCTTCCCAACCCAGGCATTGAACCCAGGTCTCCCACATTGCAGGTGGATTCTTTACCAGCTGAGCCACAAGGGAAGCCCAAGAATACTGGAGTGGATAGCCTATCCCTTCTCCAGCAGAACTTCCTGACCCAGGAATCGAACCAGAGAGTCAAAAGAAGTCTGTAACTTGGAACAATGTGTAAGTCAGGACTTTCTGGAGATCTTCAGAGCATTGCATTTAAATTCGTCTATACAGTCTCATATAGAGTGTTATCATGTGGGTTTAGAAAGTTTTTATCAGGAGTTTATGAAATTCCCTCTTTTTTTCTCACTAGGCTCAATAACATAATATAACATTACATATTGCTTAGCTGTTGAATTATTACCACTTGCTGGGAACTGTGCTCAAATATTTAGGGATTCATCTCATTTAATTCTTCACCTCCTGTGAGATATGTTTTATTATCACCACATTACAAAGGAGGGGACTGATTCTCAAAATCATAACCATCTTCACAGTATTAGGCTAGTCCTATTCCTGTCTAATCCTAATCTAATGCTTTAGATTCAAATACTTTCTAGATTCCCTCTGGCCCTAATAAGGAATTCTATGATAATGTACAGGCCTCATCAACATTATGGAAATATAAGCAAACTTCACTTATGATACAATTAGTAGTTCTGAAAACAGAACTGATACAGGGGGACATTTGGAGTGGGGGCAGGGTGTCAAGGGAAAAGATGTTTTAATCAAACTGTGAAGCTAGAAGTGAAAAGTGTTTTCATACTATTAGAAACCTACCTTTGTTTCTGTAGTGGTTCAAATAGTGTTTTTCTTTCCAGTTATGAATTCTAGTCTCCAAATGCAGTTCCAATCCTCAGCTGGCTGCTCCCAGAGTCCCTGTTAGTGAGCAGGGCTGGTTTCCAGAGGAGGGCAGAGGGGTGTCCCTTCCCAGGACTCGTCTCTTCGCTCTTCCTGGTCCTCTGCTTCCCCTTAAAAATGGTCCTGTCCAGTCGGAGTTTGCCAAGCATGACCCTCCCACCAGATACATAGAAGAAATTAAAAGATCTTCTAATTCGTTTTCTCTTGCTATTAACAGAATACATTAGGAGTGACACTAACAATTTGGGGATGAAGTGTACACATATCATGGTCATATAATAGTAACCATACTCTGAAGAAAGCAGGTCGACTATCTTAGTAATTTACCTTTTCAAATGGACAAAGTTTTCAGCAGTATTATGTGTCTTTTCTGCAGCTTAATTGCTAGGGTTTAGATATAGATGAAACAAGTCAGATCCAAAGCTGTCGAATATATGCACACAGCTGTGTCCTGTGTCACTACAGTGAGGTAGAAATGTGTATCATATTGGCTATATTATTTTCATATTTTCAGTCTCTCTCCCTAATCATAAGAGCACTTTTGCAGCTGTCTGGCATCTTATTTTTCCTTTCAGTTGCAACCCTGACTCCTGCTTCCCACTGCTCATGGACTCCCATTTTGTTCTTAATTAGTATCCTACTGTGACTCTTGTTATTGGTTTCCTGAGTTTGTCCTCTAAGTGGCAAATGCCTAAGGATTTAATAAAGATTCTAAAACAATTTCTATAGCCATATTCTCTTTAAAAAAAAAAAAAGTCATAACCACACACTCTTCACTTCTACTCTATTCATCTTATCTGGTACTTCAGGGCTTTGCCTGATGGAGTTGCTCACAGGATGAGATACTGGAAGTAAAGGATGTCCTTAAGAGGAAAGTCCTTATAAATATAACTTCCAGTGTTATTGTTGTTTAGTAGCTCAGTTGTGTCCAACTCTTTGTGATGCCATAGACTGTAACATGCTAGGCTTCCCTGTCCTTCACTATCTCTCAGAGTTTGATCAAACTCATGTTCATTGAGTCAATGATGCCATCAAACCATCTCATTCTCTGTGGCCCCCTCCTTCTCCTGCCCTCAATCCTTCCCAGGATCAGTCTTTTCCAATGAATTGGCTCTTTGTATCAGGTGGCCAAACTATTGGAGCTTCAATTTCAGCATCACTTTTCTCAATGAATATTCAGGGTTGATTTCCTTTAGTATTGACTGTTTTGATCACCTTGCTGTTTAAGGGACTCTCAAGAGTCTCTCAAGCAACACAGTTCAAAAGCATCTATTCTTTGGCACTCAGCCTTCTTTATGGTCCAACTCTCATATCTGTACATGTTGAGTTGTAACCAAAGGACCTTCTACATGTTCTGGGAACTACATTCAATCAACTCTGCCTTTCTCTGCATCTTTCTCTTAGAATACACTCATTCACTTATAAGTTTGAGGCAAAAAGAAAAATCTAACAAGCATATGACTGTCACAATGACTGAGCTCCTGTTAACTCTGCTTGTACTACACAATGAAGAACTCCAGGCTGTCCAGTTACAAATGTCCCCTCTAAATAGCACCTCCATCCTTCAGATTTTATCAACTGAACCTTTCTCCTTTTTTCCTCTGAAACAGTTTTACATTTAAGTTTTACAAGTCACAGCCCCAAATCTCACTATCTTCAGGAAGATTTTTTTAGGTAGAGATTTCAAAATGTTCCCTTAGAGAATCAAGAAATCCATGCATGAAAGCAGAAAAAATGTTGAAATAGCCTTTAGAGGGTATAGCTAACTGGAACAACTGGTGATTCAGACATGAGTGTCCATGGGGAAACTGAAGAAAGATGCATGGTTTATTTTTTTTCCTCAAGAGATTTGGAATTATTATTTCTAGAAGTAGGATGGAATTTCTAAGAAAGAAGCAAAATTAATTTGTCTCTTTTTTCGACTCTCTCACCTTTATTTTCTCTGGAATATTTGTTCCTATGTGTTCTTCAATGCATATGTCATTCAAGAAACATTGAAAGACCCACTCAGCCTTAAATGTAAAGAAGAATTAATTTCTGCTCTTGTTCTCTTTCTGACTTTGCCATTCAGTTCAGTTCAGTTCAGTCACTCAGTCGTGTCCGACTCTTTGCGACCCCATGAATCGCAGCCCGCCAGGCCTCCCTGTCCATCACCAACTTCTCAAGTTCACTCAGACTCACGTCCATCGATGCCATCATCCGTGATGCCATCCAGCCATCTCATCCTCTGTCGTCCCCTTCTCCTCCTGCCCCTAAGCCCTCCAGCATCAGAGTCTTTTCCAATGAGTCAACTCTTCGCATGAGGTGGCCAAAGTACTGGAGTTTCAGCTTTAGCATCAGTCCTCCCAAAGAAATCCCAGGGCTGATTTCCTTCAGAATGGATTGGTTGGATCTCCTTGCAGTCCAAGGGATTCTCAAGAGTCTTCTCCAACACCACAGTTCAAAAGCATCAATTCTTATCGCATGAGGTGGCCAAAGTACTGGAGTTTCAGCTTTAGTATCATTCCTTCCAAAGAAATCCCAGGGCTGATCTCCTTCAGAAAGGACTGGTTGGATCTCCTTGCAGTCCAAGGGACTCTCAAGAATCTTCTCCAACACCACAGTTCAAAAGCATCAATTCTTCGGCGCTCAGCCTTCTTCACAGTCCAGCTCTCACATCCATACATGACCACAGGAAAAACCATAGCCTTGACTAGATGGACCTTAGTCGGCAAAGTAATGTCTCTGCTTTTGAATATGCTATCTAGGTTGGTCGTAATTTTTCTTCCAAGGAGTAAGCGTCTTTTAATTTCATGGCTGCAATCACCATCTGCAGTGATTTTGGAGCCCCCCAAAATAAAGTCTGACACTGTTTCTCCATCTATTTCCCATGGAGTGATGGGACCGGATGCCATGATCTTCGTTTTCTGAATGTTGAGCTTTAAGCCAACTTTTTCACTCTCCTCTTTCACTTTCATCAAGAGGCTTTTTAGTTCCTCTTCATTTTCTGCCATAAGGGTGGTGTCACCTGCATATCTGAGGTTATCGATATTTCTCCCGGCAATCGGTAGTGGACACTTTTTAGGCTCCCTTGTTCAGTCGTGTTGTGGGGAGGGAGGAACACTGCAAACAAATGACACTGGCGTGTGCTCGCAGTGTCTCAGCCACACTGGGTTTGCCCCCGCTCACTGCGTGTGTGCTTTCCCTGTCTACACTGCTTAGGCTCTAGGTTGCTCTGCCGGGAACTGTCTGAGGCCATTCCTGGATTGTATGCACTTCCCAAGTCTAAGCTGCTCAGGTTCAGGTACTCAGGTACTCCACAAAGGCACAGACTCGGTTGGGCCTGCGTTTTGTGCCCTTCCCAGGTCCAAGCAGCTCAGGTGACCAGGTGTTTGGTGAGCGCGGTTGCTGCAACTTATCGCCCCCCCCACCCCGTTCCTGCCGCTTGGTTTTCTGGGTGTACAACCGACACACCTTCTCAGGCAGACGTCGACCATCCAAAATCCCAAGAAGTCTTGGTTAGCAAAGAAGCCTGCTTGCAGTTTGGTATGGGATGCCTTTCTCTGTCCGCGATTGCCCCCTTCCGGCTCTGGCTGCCCTCACCTGCCTGTCTCTGGCAGGAGATGGGCCGGTCCACAGCCGGCTAGCTCTGCTCAGTCCTTTGTTCTGTGAGCGGGCCTGGTGGTGTCTTAGGTTAGGGCTTTTCACAGCTTAGCTATCCCACAGTCTGGTTTGCAATCTCACGTTAGTTCCCTCAGATTGCCCTTGGGGCATTCAGGCCTGGTCCTTACTCTAAGCAATGCAGCCCACAACCCCCCGGCCCAGCCCCCGCTTGCTAGTGGCGGATGCGGGAGTCTGCGCTGCTTCTCCACTGGGAGTTACCATTGGGCAGGGAATCTGTGGGTTTAATTATTTATTTTTCCTCCCGGTTATGTTGCCCTCTGAGGTTTCAAGGCTCACCACAGACTTGCCAGTGAGAGTGTTTCCTGGTGTTTGGAAACTTCTCTCTTTTTTAAGACTCCCTTCCTGGGACGGATCTCCATCTCTAGCTCTTTTGCCTCTCTTTTTATCTTTTATATTTTTTCCTACCTCCTTTAGAAGACAATGGGCTGCTTTTTTGGGTGCCTGATGTCCTCTGCCTGGATTCAGAAGTTGTTTTGTGGAATTTACTCAGCGTTCAAATGTTCTTTTGATGAATTTGTGGGGGAGAAAGTGGTCTCCCCGTCCTATTCCTCCACCATCTTCCGACCGCCTCTAAAGGTTTGTACTTTTTATGCTGTGTAACTCTATATGACTTACCAACTTTAATTCTAGGGAATTAGTACTTTAACTCAAAGGCTTGACTGTTACTAAACACGATGTGTTTATATAAAATGTAAATGAAACTAGATAACAAATTAAAATTTTTTTCCTTTTCTTGTTTGGGTTTTTGAATAAAGATACTTTCTTTGGGTATCTATTACTTTGGGGTATATTTTAAAATATTAAGATAAGATAATACAAAAAGTCTACATGAAGGAGTAAGGATAAAGTGTTAGAATTTGCAACCCAATCGTCTATACAGTCCATGGAATTCTCCAGGGCAGAATACTGGAGTTGGTAGCCTTTCCCTTCTACAGGGATCTTTTCAACCCAGGGATCGAACCCAGGTCTCTTGCACTGCAGGTGGATTCTTTACCAGTTGAGCCACAAGGGAAGCCCCAAAATACTGGAATAGGTAGCTTATCCCTTGTCCAGTGGGTCTTCCTGACCCAGGAATTGAACCAGGGTGTCCTGCATTGCAGGCAGATTCTTTACCAACTGAGCTATCAGGGAAGCCATTACAATCTAAACAGGATGCCACAAGTACTGTAGGCACTCAATATAGACTTTATATTGACTAAGGTAGAGTCACATGAGTACGCCTCTGTACATTAACATTTAATTTCTCTGCTGGTTAGTTCAATGGATACCAACAGTTAACATGTGCTGGTATTATCTGTCTACCTATTGTCATCATTTTAGGGACACAGGGAAAATAAATTCTCCATTTCCCAAATCTAATTGTTTCATGCTGCAAATACTTGATCCAAGACATACTTGATCAAAGGCTTGTCCCAGTTGCTCCTCCAGGGTTTCATTCTGCTCAGACAAGGCATGGTTCCTCTTTAAGAGAGCTTGTCCAATTCGAGCAGCTAGCTCCAGATCACGATCCCTCTGTTAAAACACGAAATACATCTCTTGAGTACAGACAAAATTAAGTAGCAGTTTAGAAATCCTGCAGTCATTAAAAGCAATGTCCTAGAAAGCATCAAGGTCCATTTTAATGCCCATATATACAAACGAATACAGGGCCTGACACACAAATGGTGTTTAAAATATGTGGTCAAATGGATGACCACCATAGTTATAAATGCAAGAGAGTATTTCTTAATATTAAGTGAGATTTATTGGTCATCCTATTAATTAGGATACAGCAACTCTATCTCTAAACTTATGACTTTGGAAACTTAGAAAACTAATATAGTCTTTAAAAATGAGGACAGGGCCTGACCCACAGTAAAAGCCCAATAAATATTTGTTGAATGCATTTGTCTGTGAGCAGGGTAATGATACAGTAGGCATATTGAAAACCAAGGCAAAGTTTGTATGCATTCAGAGCCAGAGGCTCAGAAGAAAGCATAATCAAGAACCCTATTGTCAACTGGTATAAGATCATGGTATGAAATAAAATAGGGGATATAACAGATTGGACATTTCAAGGCTATAGGGTTCTTCTTAGAGTATAGAGAAGAAGGGAGTCTAAAGAAATCGGTGGTAATGATGAAGGGAGGCCCAGGCCAAGAGTCACTCTATCTGGGTAGATGGTAATAACTTAGCAAGGGCATAGGGAGTCCCTCTATACGGTGGGGGTGAGGCTTGTATTCTGTAGGATGGAAAACTATCAATATATTAAAACATCTAAGTGCCTTATGGTATATGGTTATGCTCACATTAATCAATGCAAATAAAATTAAGCTTCTTTTTGTTCCACAGTAACATGAAAACTGGTAGATGGGTTATCTCTAAATTTCAAGGCCCACTTATTTCATTTTCAATATAGGCTAAGTGGCATATACAAAATCATTCTGGGGAGCTGCCAGGGGTGAGGGGGACATGTGAGGAGAAGGGTACTTCAAAGAGAAAGATAATTCCCATAAGATCAACTGAACTTGAAGCATTGGGAGAGCTCTCTAAGACTACCACTCAGAAGAGATACACTATACTAAAAAAGTCATGGACAAAGAGGGCTCAGATAATAGCCTTAAAGAAAGTAGAAAAGGGAAAGTGCTCCAAACTGTTAGTATTTATTTGCAAACAAGCTGCTTCTTGAATGGGAGCTCTGTTTCAGGGTAAGTGACAGCAAGGATTTATTTTAAAAAACATATTTTTTTAAAGATTGCTTTTCTAAGACAGTGAAGCCAGCCAGCATCATTATAACACAACAATAAAAAATTAAGTGCTGTGCAACTTTATAAAAATAAACTTCAGGAGCCATTCTACTTTGGAATGCCAGTTGGTTTGAGTTGTTCTAGTTGTAACAACCTTATACAAAACAACCTAGGGCAAAGACATCATCATTCTTCATTGATGTGCAAATTTAATAGCTCCTAAATGATCTTCAAGGTTTACTTTTTGTACTGGAGAAAAAGGACACATTCCTACCTCTGCCAGGAGATGTGTAACCATGTCGATGTCATTGTAAGTTTTGGTCATCTGCTCCACCCTGTCTGTGCCTAGAACTAAGATAGGTAAAACAACTGTTTATACGATATAGAAATAACACAAAGTTTTAAATATTCATAAGAATTGAAAGATAACACAACAAACAACTCAGGCTTTTACAAAAAGTTATTTAGAATAAAAATACAGGTGAAAAAAGAAAAAGAAAAGAAATAGTTCACACATTAGACAGTCAGGACAGACCAATTACTACAAACAAAATGTATATCACACAATGAATTAAGAAAGTATCAACTGGTCACAGGGTAGTCACCTCCTGACTATCTTTTCTTTCTGTGGTAAGACTGGAATTTTGTCTCACTCATTTTAGAAGATGTAGGCCAGAGAATTAACTGAACTATCAATCATTTTATACCCTAATCTAAAGTTATTGAGGCATGAGTTTGTGAGGAGTTATTCAAAATACTAAGATCATGGCATCTGCCCCATCTCTTCAGCAAATAGATGGGGAAACAATGGAAACAGTGACAGACTATTTTCTTGGGCTCCAAGATCACTGCAGATGGTGATGGCAGCCATGAAATTAAAAGACACTTGCTCTTTGGAAGAAAAGCTGTGACCAACCTAGATAGAATATTTAAAAGCAGAGACATTACTTTGCTGACAAAGGTCCATCTAGTTAAAAGTTATGGTTTTTCCAAGTACTCATGTATGAATGTGCAAGTTGGACCATAAAGAAAGCTGAGTGCCAAAGAATTGACGCTTTTGAACTGTGGTATTGGAGAAGACTCTTCAAAGAGTCCTTTGTACTGCAAGGAAATCAAACCAGTCAAACCTAAAGGAAATCAGTGCTGAATATTCATTGGAAGGACTGATGTTGAAGCTGAAACTTCAATACTCTGGCCACCTGATGTGAAGAACTGATTTCTTGGGAAAGACCCTGATGCTGGGAAAGATTTAAGGCAGGTGGAGAAGGGGACAGAGGATGTGATGGTTGGATGGCATCACTGACTTGACAGATGAGTTTGAGTAAGCTCCAATAGTTGGTGATGGACAGAGAAACCTGGCATGCTGCTGTCCATGAGGTTGCAAAGTCGGACATGACTGAGCGACTGAACTAAACTGAATGTAAAAGGAAATTAATTAGAATTCTGTTGTGATTATTTTGAACATCTGTGATCAGCTATCATGTGAGTTAATATCAATAAATAAGGAATAGGACTTGCAGGACTTTTTGTAGTTTTATTGTGAATCATAACCCTTTTTAGCTTTAAAATTCTTTTTCTTTATAATAAACTTCATCATAGGTAGGCCCTTGCTATAAAATGAACTGTATACTATTATATTCCTTGTATTACTCAAATCCATTATTTCTGACACCCCATAAATTCAGGAACTGCACTTGACTAATTTAGCTCCAAAGAAAAGAACAGATAGGACCCTAATGATTCCACAAGCACAATAAGCAATACCTTTTAAAAGCCAATGATGCATAATAAGAGAGGGAACTTTTGACTTTGGAGACCATTAATGAAACAGACTTGGGTTTGATTTAGACTGATTTTATAATTTGTTTGCCATGAAATGTGAAAAAGTAGAGACTTGAAGCAGAGAAGCTGAATTCATGTATTTGAGTAATCTTGAACAAGTCACTTACCCCTTCTGAGATTCAGATTCATATTGATAATATGGAGGTGACAGCATCTCACAAGGCCATTAGGAGGTTCAAATATGATAATTTACTAGGTATTATTTAATAAACTGCTAGGTATCATATAACTATTCATACCTATACTCTTTAAACACAACTGGTATGTATGAAACAGCCCCAATTTAAAATTCTCTGTAAACAATACACTGACTAGGCAGCAGAAACTATGAGTTAAGTTTATCTTTAGTTCCTTGGACCCATCTTAACACTTAATATTGCTCAAAAGACACCAGTAGACAGGTTTTACTTTAATCTGAGCCTTTTATTTTTCTTCCCAGCTTCACTGCTCAAAATGAAAATAGCCATTACCCAGAGCAAATTATTAATGATAGTCTTACTTCTAGTTAAAAGTAAAACAAAGGGCTGGGTTGTCAGTATTAAGAGATTGCTGGAAAAGTTTTAAACTGAAAATAAAACTAACAACAGCAGCAACAAAAACACAAAAAAACTAGAAAGAAACATTTTCATTACAAAAGAATTTTTATTTACAAGTAGATAAAATGGCTCTGTACTTTAACCCGGAGAAGGCAATGGCACCCCACTCCAGTACTCTTGCCTGGAAAATCCCATGAGTGGAGGAGCCCAGTGGGCTGCAGTCCATGGGGTCATGAAGAGTCGGACACGACTGAGCAACTTCACTGTCAGTTTTCACTTTCATGCACTGGAGAAGGAAATGGCAACCCACTCCAGTGTTCCTGCCTGGAGAATCCCAGGGACAGGGGAGCCTGATGGGCTGCCATCTCTGGGGTCGCACAGAGTCGGACACGGCTGAAGCGACTTAGCAGCAGCAGTACTTTAACCACACAGGGATAAAAGAAATAGGCTTTTGGGCCTAAGGAATCTTCACAGTTTAACTTGGTAGCATAGCTCAGGAACAAAGATTAAAAATTAAGACCGATACATACAGCGTGTGGTCTCTTCTACTTCCAGCCTCAATAATAGAGGGGGGAAAAATCAAATTTACTACACTCTAAACTACAAACAACTAGCCAATGTTTGTAAAGACAAATGTAACACAGTGCAGTGAGTCTCAACTGCAGATTCTAACTAAGTTCATTTGGAGGGACCCCAGGGCACAAGTAGTAAGGAAAACACGCCAGATGTTCTGATGTGAAGCTAGGGATGAAAACCACCGAGCCAGGATTAACACTCAAAGCAAGAACCAGGAATCCTGGAAACTCAGTTAAAGACAGTTTTTATACAACTAATTTAAAAACTGAAGGACATGACTTATATTATATGACTGACAAGAGTTGAAGATGAAGTGGAAAATTTAATTTGAAGTAAAACCTGTAAAGTAAGAATGTAATAACACTGTGAGATACAAGTCACACATGATAAAGGGGGAACTGAAAATGAAGGACCCAGTAATTACAGAAATGTCTGGAATAACATATGTTTTAGTGAGGAGAAACTAAAATATATTTCCTATAAATGCGAACCATCTGTCATAGTCTGATAATTTCAGGCTGAACCTTAAGAAGATATCTCGTTTAATGTTCTCATTTTCTTATATGAGGAAACCTGACTGGGAGGAATTATGTGACACGTCCAAGATGGCAAAGCAAACTATTAGTGGCAAAGCCAAGATATAATAAGGAGGTGATAGCAGCTTCCACCTCACAAGGTCCTAAGAAAAAACTTGGGTCTGCTTATTCTCAATGATGGGCTCTTTACACCATGTTGCTATTTCTACCATAGTACCACCAAGATCAAAAGGCTCTTATCTGATGAAATATTAGAGTACTTATCTGTGAACACAAGTTATAAAACAACATAGGTCCTGATTTTGTTTTTAAGGTGTGAGTATATCTATACATGGGCTTCCCAGGCGGTGCCAGTGGGAAAGAATTTGCCTGCCAATGCAGGAGACCTAAGAGAGGTGGGTTTGATCCCTGGATTGGGAAGATTCCTTGGAGGAAGGCATGGCAATCCACTCCAGTATTCTTGCCTGGAGAATCCCACGGACAAGAGGAGCCTGGTGGGTTACAGTCCACGGGGTTGCAAAGAGTCGGACATGACTGAAGTGATTTAGCATGCACTCATATCTATACATATCTATATACAAGAGAGGCGGAAATAATATACATTAAAATGTTAATAGCGATGATCTCTGAGTATGGATTATAGTTGATTTGTTTTTCTCTTGTCAGCTTTTTGCTAATTTTCAATGAAGAACAAATGTTATCTTTGCAATAAAAAGTAGCAGCTCTTCTTCAGTTCAGTTCAGTCTCTCAGTCATGTCTGACTCTTTGTGACCCCATGAACCACAGCACACCAGGCCTCCCTGTCCATCACCTACTGTTGGAGTCTACCCAAACCCATGTTCTTTGAGTCAGTGATGCCATCCAACCATCTCATCCTCTGTCATCCCCTTCTCCTCCTGCCCTCAATCTTTCCCAGCATCAGGATCTTTTAAAATGAGTCAGCTCTTCACATCAGGTGGCCAAAGTATTGGAGCTTCAGCTTCAACCTCAGTCCTTCCAATGAACACCCAGGACTCATCTCCTTTAACAGTCCAAGGGACTCTCAAGAGTCTTCTCCAACACCACAGTTCAAAGCATCAATTTTTCGGTGCTCAGGTTTCTTTATAGTCCAACTCTCATATCCATACATGACTACTGCAAAAACCATAGCCTTGACTAGACAGACCTTCATGGACAAAGTAATGTCTCTGCTTTTTAATATGCTGTCTAGGTTGGTCATAACTTTCCTTCCACGGAGTAAGTGTCTTTTAATTTCACAGCTGATATCACCATCTGCAGTGATTTTAGAGCCCCCCAAAATAAACTCAGCCACTGTTTCTGACAGAATGTGGTCCACTGGAGAAGGGAATGGCAAACCACTTCAGTATTCTTGCCTTGAGAACTCCATGGACAGTATGAAAAGGCAAAAAGATAGGACACTGAAAGATGAACTCCCCGGGTAGGTAGGTGCCCAATATGCTACTGGAGATCAGTGGAGAAATAACTCCAGAAAGAATGAAGGGATGGAGCCAAAGCAAAAACAACACCCACTTGTGGATGGGACTGGTGATAGAAGCAAAGTCCGATGCTGTAAAGAGCAATATTGCATAGGAACCTGGAATGTTAGGTCCATGAGGCAAACTGGAAGTGGTCAAACAGGAGATGGCAAGAGTGAACATCAACATTCTAGGAATCAGCAAACTAAGGTGGACTGGAATGGGTAAATTAAACTCAGTTGACCATTATATCTACTACTGTGGGCAGGAATCCCTTAGAAGAAATGGAGTAGCCATCATGGTCAACGAAAAAGTCTGAAAGGCAGTACTTGGATGCAATCTCAAAAACGACAGAATGATCTCTCTTCATTTCCAAGGCAAACCATTCAATATCATAGTGATCCAAGTCTATGCCCTGACCAGTAATGCTGAAGAAGCTTAACGATTCTATGAAGACCTACAACACCTTCTAGAACTAACACCCCAAAAAGATGTCCTTTTCATTATAGGGGACTGGAATGCCAAAGTAGAAAGTCAAGAAACACCTGGAGTAACAGGCAAATTTGGCTTTGGAGTACAGAATGAGGTAGGGCAAAGGCTAACAGAATTCTGCCAAGAGAATGCACTGGTCATAGAAAACACCCTCTTCCAACAACACCAGGAAGACTTTACATATGGACATCACCAGATGGTCAACACTGAAATCAGCAGCTCTTCTTAAAAGGCTCCAAAAGGGAAAAAAAGAATTTTCAAATGCTTAAGTATTTATTATGACAAAAAAGATAATGCAACCAGAATTCTCCAGTTTGTTTAGTCTGTAGACCACCAAGGCCAATGGCTGGGCTACCTCAACTGCACAGAGTTGCTCAATTGATAAAGGAACACAAAGGATCCTTCTCTGCAGCCTAATCAGTTCTGTCTTCTTTTCAGTAACACAATACTCCTGATAAAGATAGGCTGCTTGGAATGATTCCAAAAGCACTCAGGGCAAGGTTCTTAAGTGTTCTCTTGGCATTTAGGCATGATGATTAAATGCTTTCAAAGCAATAGACTAATTCTTCACTTTAATTCTGTAACCATGAATGCAGGGCCAAACAGACTGACTTTATTATAATTAATCCTATCAAATTGTACTTTCCCTTCAGTTCTCAGAGGTTAAAATAAAAATGCAAAATGGTACAGAAATTACCAATGCTCTGTGCTTGTTTCCAGTCTAAGAAAGAATTATTCATCAGAGAGATGATAAACATTTTTACAGAACAGCTTTGGTTTATGCTGTGTTATGTGTTAGTCGCTCAGTTGTGCCCAACTCTTTGCGACCCCATGGACCGCAGCCCTCCAGGCAAGGATACTGGAGTGGGTTGCCATTTCCTTCTCCAGGGGATCTTCCCAACCCAGGGATCGAACCTGGGTCTCCTGCACTGCAGGCAGATTCTTTACCAACTGAGCTACAAGGGAAGCCCCTTAATGTCCAATGTTTTTGTTTAATATTTGGAGAATCTAATGTTCCTGAAAAAACATGGGGGAGATGTTTTTTCTTCACTAATTCTTACTTTATAACACATAGTTTTACACCAACTCCCCCCAATCATTTTCAGGATGGAAAATGCCAATGTTGACCCATTCTGACATCCCTGTTATTTACATGATATGGTGCCTGAATAGTTCTCTCAAATGTCCTTTTTCAAGGTTAGAGTTTTTACCACAATTATTTAATTTTTAAAAGATTTCTGATCTTTCATCACTCTCCAATTCTTCCACACGAAAAAACAAAAACAAAAATGAAACACACACATTTCCTGCACAAGAGGGTAAAAGCTGGAATAGCTCCTGGTAACTACAGACAGGTTTTGAGATTTTAACTCCAGAGAAGTATTTTTTTGCTACTATAATACAGAGAACATTTCTGCAATACAAAAAACTGCCTTCAAAAGAACTGATATGGAAGAAAAAGGAGGCTGATCATAACGTTCCATCTAGGACAGCCTTTCTCAATGTGGTTCCAGGAGAGAATTAAGCCCCATAGATAATGATTTGAGAGATAATTTTCTCACTAATAATACCCAGATAGGACATGATGTATAAGTAATAAGATAACTCATTCTACAATAGATGTCTTAGGGCAAATGACTTAATTCTTCCATGGAACTGGTCAAAAGGAATTATAAATCCGCTCACCTCTACGACTAGACTTATGGTTATTGCTTCCTGAGAATTACCTGTTGTATTTCCTTCCTGCAGGCAAAGGTTAATGAGTTTCAAGGGCACAGGAAAAGTATAACTACCAGCCAGAAATAATAATCTCTAAAACTGTACTTCTCTGCAAAATTCTGCACCTTCCCTTGCTTCTCAACTTCTCCAATTAACGTCACTGTGAAGTGGCCGGTTTTGGTGACAATGCTTCAGATCACTGGTTCTCAAATCTGTGTGCATCAGCACCAGCAGGAGGACTTATTTAATTTAAACAGACTAGGCCCCGCCCCCAGAGTTTCTTAATCAGTAGATCTGGGATGGGGACACAGGATCTGTGTTTTTAACAAGTACCAAGTGACGCTGATGCCTTAGTTCAGTTCAGTTGCTCAGTCGTGTCTGACTCTTTGCAACCCCATGAATTGCAGCATGCCAGGCCTTCGTGTCCATCACCAACTCCTGGAGTTCACTCAAACTCACGCTCATCGAGTTGGTGATGCCATCCAGCCATTTCATCCTCTGTCGTTCCCTTCTCCTCCTGATGCCTTAAATAAACTTATATAACCACCCCCCCTTTCCTTATGCATTAGGAAGTGATCTTTTATTAGATTAACCTTTAATTAAATAATTAACCTTTAAACCTTTAACCTACTCTGGAGATTAATCTTTTATTAGATTAACCTTTAATCTAAGGTGATTTATTATTCCCAAATAAATACCCTGAAAAGCAGATTAGGTTTCTACTTTGAGCCTTCACATGAACAAATGGTACTTTTTGTCATGGTGTGATCTGATTGCACTGCTTGTCCCACATGTCACTGTGGGACTCTCTTAATAAAATTAGAAAACCCTGCAAGCAAAACCTTCTTTGAGTATCCTAAACTGTGTGTGTATGGCAGGGACTGCACGTCTGTTCAGTCATTTCAGTCATATCTGACTGTTTGTTACTCCATGGACTGTAGCCCACTGGGCTTCTCTGTCCATGGGTTCTTCAGGCACGAATACTGGAGTGAGTTGCCATGTCCTCCTCCAGGGGATCTTCCCAATCAAGGGATCCACCCTGCATCTCCTGTGTCTCCTGCATTGCACGTGGATTCTTTACCACTCAGCCACCAGGGAAGCCCATAGGAGGGTCTAGGAGGGAATTATTTTTCTGGACCCATCCATTGTTTACTTTTAAAACACATGAAAGCAATCTCTTTCTGGTTTGGAAGGGGCTTCAGAGAACAACCAGTATCCTTTTATTCATGTGAGACAGGCTCCTATCACAAAATTTTTGCCCGTTTCCTTCCAAATTTCATTATTTTCTTCTTGTGGTAACTTCAGCTTCTTTGTGTGAACTAAGAAAGAAAGTGCCTCTGCTTGGCATCTTTTTTTACTAGTTGTCATAATTCATTTTAATGAGCACGTGTCTATTGCCATGTGAGAGAACTAGGAACATGAAGGGGCTGAAACAGAACCAGGGAGCTGAACCCTAGGATCACTTGCCAGTGTCCACAGTAAATACTCAAAACCAAAAAATCTTGACATCTCAGGGGGGACAGAAAACAGTGGAAAAGGGTGAGAGAATGGTTTGTATCATGCTTTTTAAGACCTTGGTCAATTTGCTAAATAAAGTAAATCATTTATCTTCCACATTCATAAGATACAAATTCATAATGAAGTCTATTTATATTTGTGTGAACTGTTAACCCAAAGAATTGATAACTTTAAAATAACAGTGAAATTAAAGCACAATATAGAGAAAAAGTGGGCTTCCCAGGTGGTTCAGTGATTAAAAAGAATCTGCCTGCCAATGCAGGAGATGCAGGAAACACACGTTCAATTCCTGGGTTGGGAAGATGCCCTGAAGGAGAAAATGGCAACCTACTCTGGAAAATCCCACGGACCCAGAAGCCTGGAGGGCTACAGTCCATGGGACTGCAGAGAGTCGGATATGACTTAGCAACTAAACATGCACGTACACAGAAAAAGTATTAGTGAACCAATGATAATTCTAAATATTTGCTTCATGATCTTAGTAAATCATATGTAGTTTAATTTTCAAACTGTTGAAGTGAAAATAGTACCGTTAGATGAAAGGAATAGGACAGTTTTCCAGATCCTGGAAGTATGGATCTTGTAATATCCTATTAACCTCTAGTTTTAATTACACTCTTGTTTACCTATAAACCAAGTATTTTAGAATCTGTTTACCTTTTATTTTCTAGTCTTTTAATGTAAAATTCATCCTAACAGCAACTCCATTAAATCATAACCTAAAACATCTTTCTAGCTAGTCTCCCCTCCAGTGATGTATAGAACAAAGAACATGTAAACTAAGGGCACTTTCTGTACTACTTTATGAAAACAATGACAAACTAAATTTATCCCGACGAAATTTCAGTTTGAAATTTTCTCACAAATCTAAAAACTCAGGGCACAAAGGAAAATGGAATCTAAAAATGTTCCTTTTAAAAAGCATTTTCCAGAAATCTCCAGTAAGTAATTTCTCAAACTAGAAAGTTAAGAAAACCTTAAGAGCCCTAATATTCAGCTACTTAAAAGAATAAACTGTACAGAAACAGTTTTATTTGAATTCTTAATTCAAGTGTAAACAAGTTTAAAATTCTTTCTCTGAGCAGTAAGTAACCTGGTTGTAGGAAAGTACCATTAAAAGTTAATGATTACTATGAAAATGAGGATTTCACAACAATCTTTCTCCAGCTAGAATCTTTAAAAACATGGAAGGACTCACTGGGCAAATATCTAGGAGCTGATGCAATCTCATATATAATTCAAATGAAAATAGCTTTATAAATATATCAGTATTGAACTCAGAGACTTACTATGTATTCTAATAGCTATTATGCATACAACATCTTTATAGTGAATGCATTAAAGAAAGGTAAGCTCAGCCTGAATGCAGATTTTTGGAATACGGTCAAAAACAACAATAACAAAAAAATCTCTATATTTTAAAGTTTAAAGAGTGTTCTATTTAATTTTGCCATTTTTTAAGAGTGTGGGATAAAACAGATCTCTATTTAGGACATATCTGACTTAGTTTCTCACTGAAATATTCTCTCTGAATCCTTATGTAAATAATGAAGATGATTATATAGTGTGCATGTATTTCTCCTTGGCATCATTAAAACTACTTATGTATCCAGGAACTATGCTTCTTAATGACTTGACAAGTTCCTGTGACTATGTCAGTTTAACAGACTAAATATTAAACTATTAAAATAACAAATATAAAGGGATATTAAAATTTGAAACACGTTCACTACTTTTAAAAAAAAGTTTCCTTTTCTACTCAGTCTGAGGAAAGTATGAAGGAAAAGAGGAGAGAAATGGAAACCTCTGGGTATGCTCGCAACCCTGGACACTTAGATTCTTAAAAATGATAAACTTTCTGCGTTCAGACACAACACAATTAGAGTCATCTCTTCATGTTGTTAAAGCAGTTTGAATTTTTTAGGGATGTCAAATATTGTAAAAGTCAACAAGATACTCATGATCTCTAGTTCAATGGATAAATTCAAATACTCACTCATATAACGGAAAGTCTCTTCAGCAAGTACTGGAGAGAGGGCATCAGATGCATGTTGCTGCTGGTGTGGGGACTGAGTCCAATCTTGATTTTCATAAAGAAAGAGAGAGTCCACTCTGAGCTTATACTGGGGTAGTTGTTCTTCTAGCAGGCTCACAAGCTCAACTTCAGGGACATCTTCATTGGAGCAGACATCTGAGGAGAAGATTCCATGTAAATGAATCCAATATATTCCAATTTACTAGGCTACAGGGAAAAATCAGTGAAATTAGTTCTGTGAAAGTAAGACAATCAAGAAACAGTCAAGATCATGTCGCCAATGATTTTTATTGCTGTATCCTGGAATTCCAGTTGGTCTTTCTCTAGGTTTCTTTACTATAAGAACTTCCACAGTAAAAATAATACCATGACTTTTAATTATACTCTATATTGCTTAGGAAATATAACTATGGCTTTAGGTTTAAAATTTATTTCCTCCTTATCAACCTATTTAGTGCTGTTTAAAAGACATGTGATCTCAAATAACTCATAATGTTTGAGGGAAAAAAGGCAACAAGACAGCCAGCAGAAAATAGTGAGTTCAAAAGGAATA
Source organism: Cephalophus harveyi (assembly GCA_006410635.1). Taxonomy (NCBI): domain Eukaryota; kingdom Metazoa; phylum Chordata; class Mammalia; order Artiodactyla; family Bovidae; genus Cephalophus; species Cephalophus harveyi. The sequence goes on from SJYT01017668.1 coordinate 35,145, forward strand.
AAATGACATGTTCTTCAATAATAAAATTTGACCTCTGTGGGACGATTCTTCAAAATATGGAAAGGTTACATTTTACTATATTCTCCTAGAAGCTAGATATAAAAAAATTAATATTTACCGGTTAAATGTTAAACAGTAATGTTAACATTCCAGCACAGTGCCCTACACTGGTACTAGAATAAGTACTTAATCACTTTTACTTTAAAGATGTGATACATTTAAAGTCTTGAATATCTTTTACATCACTACTCTCACCTGCACATCTCTAACTGTCCCTGCATACACTTCTCTGAACACACTTGGGCTTCTCTATCTTTATGTGTTTGCTCCTGGCTTCTTATTTCAAATGCTGCTCATCATTTAACACCTTCCAAATTTAGCAGTTTACAAAAAAAAGTTACCCTTTTTAATGTGCTTAAAATACTAGGGCTTAAAATACAGAAAATACAGGATGTCATCTCAACCCTCTCATTTTTTAAAGACATCGGGTATTTCCTTTGTGGGTGGCACAGAGAAACATGTTCTAACTCTGGCGAAGAACAACAAAGTTTATTTTAAGAAAATGTACCTTAAAAAAGTAAATTTCAACTACTTGACTTTAATTAAAAAATGAGGAGGCTGACATTAATCAAATATGAGGAGGCTGACCATATTATAAAATCCTATCCACATAAAAGACAAGCAGTGGCTTCATAACCAAAACAGGAGGTACATAATCACAGATATGAGGTACATTTAAAACCTTAAACCTTAAATGAAGAAGCTCCTTTCAACCCTTAGCAGATCGCTTAAATAAGAACTCCAAAAATACATCCAAATAATATTACTATGAATTCTATGCAAATATTCAAATTTTTTTCCTGCCATGAATATATGACATACATATTATTATTATTATCATATGTGCAGGAAGAGAGTTCAGTTCAGTTCAGTCGCTCAGTCATGTCCGACTCTTTGCGACCCCATGAATCATAGCACGCCAGGCCTCCCTGTTCATCACCATCTCCTGGAGTTCACTCAGACTCACGTCCATCGAGTCCGTGATGCCATCCAGCCATCTCATCCTCGGTCGTCCCCTTCTCCTCCTGCCCCCAATCCCTCCCAGCATCAGAGTCTTTTCCAATGAGTCAGCTCTGCGCATGAGATGGCCAAAGTACTGGAGTTTCAGCTTTAGCATCATTCCTTGCAAAGAAATCCCAGGGCTGATTTCCTTCA
>SJYT01017668.1:37319-79401 GCA_006410635.1 Cephalophus harveyi
TTTTTGAGATTGCATCCAAGTACTGCATTTCGGACTCTTTTGTTGACCATGATGGCTACTCCATTTCTTCTGAGGGATTCCTGCCCGCAGTAGTAGATATAATGGTCATCTGAGTTAAATTCACCCATTCCAGTCCATTTTAGTTCGCTGATTCCTAGAATGTTGACATTCACCCTTGCCATCTCGTTTGACCACTTCCAAATTGCCTGGATTCATGGACCTGGCATTCCAGCTTCCTATGCAATATTGCTCTTTACAGCATCGGATCTTGCTTCTATCACCAGTCACATGCACAACTGGGTATTGTTTTTGTTTTGGCTCCATCCCTTCATTCTTTCTGTAGTTGTTTCTCCACTGATCTCCAGTAGCATATTGGGCACCTAATGACCTGGAAAGTTCCTCTTTTGGTATCCTATCATTTTGCCTTTTCATACTGTTCATGGGGTTCTCAAGGCAAGACGTGGTCCACTGGAGAAGGGAATGGCAAGCCACTTCAGTATTCTTGCCTTGAGAACCCCATGAACAGTATGAAAAGGCAGGAAGACAAGTTGACTAGAAATACATGCAGAGCTAAAAACAAACTCTTAGACACTCAAAGGTATAATAATGCAAATGAACAAAATTAATATTCATTAAAATAACTACTATCACCTATACATTTTATTTTAATAAGCATTAATGAAATTCTGTGAAAATTCCAGATTACCAGTTGCCTATTTCCAAAATGAGTATACACTCAACGTTTAGTAGATTTGAATAATATCCTTCAGACTAGCACCTCCTATTTGCTTCTGTATTTCTGAGAATGTATTATTTAGTGATTTCCTAATTGTCCAATCCTAACATTTTTAGCCTCCAAATGTTCTTTTCTTGTGTTCACTTCTTTCTAGCCACACTGCCTCATTTAGATTCAAGGTCTCCTCTTGTTTCTCAGCCTCGAAGTGATCTGTTCTCATTACATTCATATTTTCCTCCACATCTTCATAGCTTTCTTATGTTACTCTCCTATGCAAAGTTAAGAAAGGCTTGAATTTCATTTAGACAGAGTGTAAAAACCTAATGAACAGTGTTGTTCAGTTGCTCAATCATGTCCAGCTCTTTGCAACCCCATGGACTGACTGCAGCATGCCAGGCTTCCCTGTCTTTCACCATCTCCTGGAGTTTGCTCAAATTCGTGTCCTTGATGTTGAGTTGATGCCATCCAACCATCTCATCCTCTGTCATCCCCTTCTCCTCTCACCTTCAGTCTTTACAAGCATCAGGATCTTTTCCAATGAGCCAGCTCTTCACAACAGGTGGCCAAAGTATTGGTGCTTCAGCATCAGTCTTCCAATGAATATTCAGGAATGATTTCCTTTAGAATGGACTGGTTTGATCTCCTTGTAGTCCAAGGAACTCTCCAGAGTCTTCTCCAACACCACAGTCCAAAAGTATTAAATCTTCAGTGCTCAGTCTTCTTTATGGTCCAACTCTCACATCCATACATGACTACTGGAAAAACCATAGCTTTGACTAGATGGACCTTTGTCAGCAAAGTAATGTCTCTGCTTTTTTAATATGCTGCCTATGTTTGCTATAGCTTTTCTTCCAAGGAGCAAGCATCTTTTAATTTCATGGCTGCAGTCACTGTCCACAGTGATTCTGGAGCCTAAGAAAATGACAAGTTGAGACAATCAAAAGATCCTAGAAGGGCTGTACCTGCTAGTAGTGGAATTAAATTAATGCTAGAATAAAGCATAATGGAATATGATCTTGTGATCTACAAACTCAGATAGCAAAGATTAAAAACAAGACTCAAAAGAACTGATTTTATCAGCAAGTAATTTAAGGACCTGCCAAAATAACAGTTTTCCAAATAAGACAACAAAATTCAAACATCAATGTAACGTTGAAAATATTTGATAACAAGTTACTAGAAATGCAAAGAATAAGCAATTTGTAACCCATTACCAGTTGGAAAATAAATCAACAGAAATAAGCCCAGTAATGACAAAAATGATAAAATTAGTAAAGAGAAAATTTTAAAAAGCCATTATAAATATGCTGAAAGATTTAAGAGGAAAACTTAAATTTGATGAAAAGAGAAATGAAAAGTATACTTCTAAAATTCAAATAGAACTAGAGTGAAAGAAAGTGAAGTCACTCAGTCATGTCTGACTCTGCAACTCCATGGACTGTAGCCTACCAGGTTCCTCCATACATGGGATTTTTCAGGCAAGAACACTGGAGTGGGTTGCCATTTCCTTCTCCAAGAGATCTTCCCAACCCAGGGATTGAACCCAGGTCTCCTGCATTGTAGGCATATGCTTTACTGTCTGAGCCACCAGGGAAGCCCCCCAGAACTAGAGTACAATATAGAAATTAAAAATTCACTGGATAATATTAACATATTAGACACTCTCCAGAAGAAAAGGAAAGTAGACTTGAAGGCACAGCAATGGTAACTATCTCAAATGAAAAAAGACTAGGGAGAAAACCCAGAGCACCATTGACTTACGTGGACAAAGTTAATAAAACTAAGTTAAGCAAAGTTGCAGAATACAAAGGCAATATATAAATTTCATTTCTACATACTAATAATAACACCTGGAAAATAAAATTGAATACACAATGTCATTTATAGTAGCAGGGAAAAATAAAGTAGGATTAAATTTAACAAAGTATGTGGAAGACCTGTGTAACAAAAATTGTAAGTACTATTTAGAGAAATTAAAGAAGACCTAAATAAATGGAGGGATATATCATGTTCATGGATTAGATGACTTAACAGTCTTAAGATGTCAATTCTCTATCAAGTGTGTATCATTCCATTCAAAATTCCATCACTCTTTTTTGGCTGAAACTGACAAACTGGTTTTGAAATTTATATAGAAATGTGAGAGGTCAAGAATGGCCAAAATAAGTTTTTAAAAAGAAGAGCAAAGTTGGAGAACGTATACTACCTGATTTTAAGATTTACTATAGATTTCTGTACAGGACTAATCCAAATTAATGCTTTTAAAATCCAGATTGTACAAACACTGTGTTGTCTTTTCATTTGTTAATAACTTCTTAAATTCCAAAAAGTAACAATTAGCATTGGATCATTTGTATAAAAGTTTAAGTAAAAACAAAGAAAAGAAACAAATTAAAAATAGTAATAAAATGATTTACTATAGAGTTATAGTAATCAAAACATTGTAGTATTTATGTAAAGATAGACTTGGGGATTAAAGAAACAGAATGGAGAGTTCAGAAACAGACCACACATATGAAAATAAAATGATTTTTCAATGAAATTACCAAAGTAATTCAACAGCATAAAAGATAATGTTTTCAACAAATGGTGCGGGAACAATTAAACATTTAACTGGGGAAAAAAATCTGGACCCTAAAACAAAACCAAAAAAAAAAAACTGGACCCTAACTTGATTGCTGCTGCTAAGTCACTTCAGTCGTGTCCGACTCTGTGCGACCCCATAGACGGTAGCCCACCAGGCTCCCCCGTCCCTGGGATTCTCCAGGCAAGAACACTGGAGTGGGTTGCCATTTCCTTCTCCAATGCATGAAAGTGAGAAGTGAAAGTGAAGTCGCTCAGTCGTGTCCAACTCAGCGACCCCATGGACTGCAGCCCACCAGGCTCCTCCGTCCATGGGATTTTCCAGGCAAGAGTACTGGAGTGGGGTGCCATTGCCTTCTCCCTAACTTGATTATACATTCAAAATTAATTATAAAATGGGCAGTTGACCTTAACGTAAAAGCAAAAACTGTAAAACTCTTAAAGGTAAACTGAAGAGATACCTTTGTGATTCTGAACTGTGCAAAGATTTCATAGAAATAACACAAAAAATATGAACTATAAAAGCAAAACTTGATAAACTGGGCTCCACCAAAATTTTAAACTTTTGCTCTTCAAAGGACACCATTAAGTAGATAAAAAGGCAAATCACAGTCTGGAAGAAAATATTTGTACCCCTTTACCTAACAAAGAATTTACATAGAATATATAAAGAACACTTACAATTCAATAGTAGGGCAAATATAAAAATGAGCAAATGATTTATATAGAAAATTCCAAGTAACTAGAAATAGCCGATAAGCCCAAGAAGAGACTGAAAATCATTAGTCTTCAGGGAAAAAGAAACTGAAACCACACAGAGATACCAGATACACACCTACTAGAATGGTTAAAATAAAAAACACTGATGTTACCAAGTGTTATGTTGTTGTGAAGAGGTCAGGGAACTATGGCCCAGGAGCCAAGTCTAGCCTATTGCCTCTGTTTGGCTTCATAAATTAAGTTTTATTGAAACAATTATATATGTTCTTTTATGTATCATCTATGACATCTTTACTGCTATAACAGCAGAGTTTAGTAGTTGTAACTTGGCAATAAAAACAAATGAACTGCTGACAGATACCACAATGTTGATAAATCTCAAAAGCACTTTGCTGCATAAAAAATCCAGACACAAAAGACAGATTAATTTATATGACCTTCCAGAACAAGCAAGTTTTTTCTGTTACCACAGTAACAAAAAGCACATTGACTGGGGTTAGCAGTTGAGGGGTGGAGATACCTGGGTATGAGAGAACTTTGGGGGGATTATAAAAATATCTTACAACTTGATTGTACTGGTGGCTACAAGAGTATACATATTTGTCAAAACCAAACCCTACACTTAAAATGGGTGCATCTTAATACACATATCTCAGTACTGGTGAATAAAAAACAGGGAAAAAACCCTACAGATTTAGATGTGTTTCAGAATTTTATGGAATTTTAGAAAAGTAGTCCTGTGCATTTACTGTATGTTATATAACACCTCCAACTGGTTTTGTAGCAGTATTCCATATTTAAACACATTAATACATTTTTCAGCAAACAAACATTCAAACAAAGTGGGATAAATCTAGAAATAACTGGATAGGTCAGGTTTTGTGGACCAGTGAGTTTTAGAACCAAAGTGTAGAAAAAAAGTTGGGTATACAGTTTTTTAAAATTTAGTCTTGCAGATGAGGACTTACGGGGTTGTACCTATTTTGTAAACTTATATGTCCTGAGAGCCTTATGTGCCAGATACTGTTGTTAAGTGACTGCAGGGTATAGATAGCAACTCTGTCTTTTTGGAGATAGGAAGATGGTAATAGGAAAATAAGATAAAGGAGATGAGTATGACGCAGTTTCTACTGATCAGGGCTCACAGATATAGGGAGTCAGACATAGACAAGGAACAACACCCAAGGCAGATTTTGATAATGCAGTAAGAGGGGTCCCCAACCTCTGGAATCTAATGCCTGAAGATCTGAGGAGGAGCTGATGTAAAATTAATAGAAATAAAGTGCACAATAAATTTAACATGCTTGAATCATCCCGAAACCACACCCTACCCCTGCCCCAATCCATGGAAAAACTGTCTTCCATGAAACCAGTTGTGGACCAAAAAGTTTGGGGACCATTGTGATAGGAGACCTGAGGATGGAGAGATTAATTCAGTGGTCTCTGAGAAGACGAGGCTGGAGAGAGAGGCTGAGTTTCATCATGGTGGGTCTTAAACGCATTTTGTCCTGTAGGCAAGAGCACTTCATTTATTAAACTGGACTCACCAGTGATGCTCTCTGAGTCTCTGTGATTGATATTCATGAAGTTTTCTTCACCCATCAGTGCTGTAAAAGTGGCATCCTGGGATTGACTCATGCAAGATCCTTTTTTGTTTTGGTTGAGAAGGATAGCTTTGGTTTGAATCAGAGTAAAGGAAATCCATCAAGCCATTGAATAAAGAAAGGTTCTGGTCAAAGGGATATTTGCTTTTAAATAGATTTTTGTTTGATGAGTCAAATGACATCTGGAGCAGAGTGATCTCATGTGATTATCACACCTTGGATGGTCATGACCTAAAACAAAGAACACATCAAGTGACTTTAGAATTCAGCATGCTTGTTAATAACAGCAATTCAATTACCTGGAATATATGTCATTAAGAATGCTTTCCTAATGATACACACGCCACGTGGATAAATCTCAAAATAATTATGCTGGATGAAAGACGCCAGACAAAAAAGGTACATAATTTATGATTCCATTTATATAAAATCAAAAAAATATAAACTTATGTACAGTGGCAGAAAGCAGATCATTGGTTGCCTGGGGCTGGGGAGGGATTACCAAGGGATAGGAGAAAAGTTTAGAGGATGATAAATATGTTCATTATTTTGATGGTGATGGTTTCACAAGTATATACATGTCAAAACTTATCAAATTGTATATTTGAAACATGTGCAATCTAATGTAAATTATAGGGCTTCCCAGGTAGTGCCAGTGGTAAAGAATCTGCCTGCCAATGCAGGAGACACCAGAGACACGGGTTCAGTCCCTGGGCTGGGAAAGTCCCCTGGAGGAGGAAATGGCAACCCACTCCAGTAATCTTGCCTGGAGAATCCCGTGGACAGAGGAGCCTGGTGGGCTACAGTCCATGGGGTCACAAAGAGTCAGATGTGACTGAGCACACATACACATAAAATGTAAATATAATTCATTAAAGCTGTTTTAAAAATGTAATCTACTGTTTAAAGTAAAATAATAATAATATACGGTGGGGTCTATAACATATATATAGAAGTAAAATGTATTAAAACAATAGCACAGTGGGAGAATGGCATTGAAACATGTATACTATCATGTAAGAAACGAATCGCCAGTCTATGTTCGATACAGGATACAGGATGCTTGGGGCTGGTGCACGGGGACGATCCAGAGAGATGATAGGGGGTGGGAGGGGGGTTCAGGATTGGGAACTCATGTACACCTGTGGCGGATTCATGTCAATGTATGGCAAAACCAATACAGTATTGTAAAGTAAAGTAAAAATAAAAATTAAAAAAAAAAAAAAAAAAAAAACCAATAGCACAAAGGCCAGGAAGAGAAAAATGGAAATTTACTATAGCAAGGTGTTTATACCATATAGGAAACAGTAAAATACTACTCAAAGTTGAATTCAAAAAATGTATACTATAAACTCTAAAGCAAACAATAACTCAAGAATTACAGATTAAAAAAAAGAGGAAATGGAATAATATTAAGCAGAGTTTCTCAACCTTGGTGCTACTGCTGTTCAGGGCTAGATAATACTTCGCTATGTGCATTGTAGGATGTTTAGCAGCATGCTAGAAGAATCCTCTCCCCAGACCTGTTTCCAGTTTTAACAGCCCCCCCAATTCCAGACAGTATCAAATGTCCCCTGGGCACAGGGGTAAATTGCTCTCAGTTGAAAATTACTGATATAAAAGATGCTCAATCTTACTTATAATTAAAATAAATTAAAACATAAAGAAAATATTTTTCATCCACTAGATCAACAAACATTATGTTTGTTGTTGGAAGGGATATGGAGAAAGTGATACTCATACTGTTGATAAAAGTGCAAACTGATACAAGCTTTCAGAAAGGCTATTCAACAATGCCCACTACACTTTTCAATGCATATACACCATAATTTAACAATTTTACCAGTAAGAATTTATACGATGGATATACTCACAGAGCATGCCAAGATGTAGGCATAAGGATGCTCATGTGGTATTTTCTTAAAAAAAAAAAATATGCACACAACTGGAATAAAAACATTCATAAAGAACCAGTTTATAGAGGAACACGAAACAATATAATGTATTAAATACGTGTGTGTACTTAAAAAAACCCAATTGTTGTCAATTAAAAAACTGTTTAATATTAATTTTAAGCCTAGCTTTATATCAAAAGACAGTCTCTACTAAATAGTGTCTACTTAGCAACATGCAGCTTCTATTTATGGCTAAATCGTTCTCATGCCTACTATTTACAGGCATCATAAACACTGTGTGTGTGTGTTTTTTTTTTTAAACAAGCGTCACCACCAAGAAATAGAGAAGACCAAAATAAAAGCAGTAGAGGAGACTGAAAGGGAGAAGGTGATGGCACCCCACTCCAGTACTCCTGCCTGGAAAATCCTATGGATGGAGGAGCCTGGAAGGCTGCAGTCCATGGGGTCGCTGAGGGTCGGACACGACTGAGCGACTTCACTTTCACTTTCATGCATTGGAGAAGGAAATGGCAACCCACTCCAGTGTTTTTGCCTGGAGAATCCCAGGGATGGTGGAGCCTGGTGGGCTGCCGTCTATGGGGTCGCACAGAGTCGGACACGACTGAAGTGACTTAGCAGCAGCAGCAGGAGACTGAAAATGGTCACTGAGGTACTATAGAGACACAATCCCAGCAAATAATATTAGGAAAGAAAATTTCAGAGATAGAATGGGCAAAAGAATTAAACATATAGAAATGTCAAAAAAGGTATTTGGTTTTTAAAAGGGGGTACAGAGACCATAAAATCAACAGTAACAATCTAGAAAGCAGTCCAACCAAAAGGTTAGGCCCAAAGCCAGGCTGTAAATAATCACGAAGAAGAATGGAGAATAGTGAGCATACACCAAGGTTTGTAATATCCAGGCTTTCTAATTATCATGGACAAGTAAAATTTAAAAAAACTTCTGTGGTTTTATCATAAATGGAAAAAAAATGTATAAGGAAAAAAACATAATAAACACAGTCTTTACCAGAAAAGTTTATAATTTTATGTTGGTATAAGAAAAAATTTCCTATATTTGAATTCAGAAAACTTTAACAAATTTTTAAAATTCCATCTTATATAAACAATTATATTCTTGAAATATGTTTGTCAATATAGTAACCTGTACAAGCCAGTGCAACATGAAGTAAAGCTGAAAGTATTTATTAGGCACTTTAATTTTAATTCCAGTTGTCAAAAACTCATTTTCCTATCCAAGCTCAGTCTATTGCATGCAATTAAATTCTTCCCCATGTGCTATCTTACTGTCCAAGCTGTCATTTCCAAATTAACCACTGCAAGGGCAATGGAACTAAAATGGGATCAAACCAATTAAGATTTGCCTACACCCACCCCCCGAAGTTGAAGGGAGGAAGAAAGCACCTTCCCTGAAGAACTCAACCACCAGGAACCTGAACACAATCTCAGCTAAGAGTTCTGTCCACAAAGAAGCGACAACTGTTGAGCTGGCAACTGAGAATCACATGTTATGTAAGTCCTTACGGCACATATAATTTTTATCAAGTTCTTTCAAATTATAATACTCCAGAGATCTGAATTTATAGATTATGAATACAGTGCTATATTTTTAAAAATAGAATGGTAATGAAAATATAAGAATAAACATGCTACTGTCTAATAGGTCATCCAGTTCAGGGTCAGCAAATGTGCCAATGACTGAATTTGACCTGCCACCTGTTCTCCGTAATCTGTGAGCCAAGAACAGGTTTCACCTTTTTAAACAGTTGGGGGAAAGAAAAACATCAAAGTTAAAATGTTTCATGTATGTGTAACAAATATGTGAAATTCAAATTTCAGTTTCTATGAGTGAAGTTTTACTGGAGCAGAGCCACGCTCCCTTGTTTATGTGTCGTCAATTGGTTGCTTGCATGCTATGATGGCAGAGCTTAGTAACTGTGACGAAAACCTTATAGCCAGCCAAAGCCTAAAATATTTACTATCTGACCTTTTACAGAAAAAGATTTCGGACTCCTGATCTAGTAGTAAAATAATTCAGACATCAAATAACCATCTGTATAAATCAATAGTTTCCTAGTTCAAACTTCTGAAATAGGGAACCACCTACATTTAGGTATACTTGTAATTAGATCACTATCTCTAAAGAATTTCAGTAAGGAACAGACTTCTATTTTCTATACCTACTAGTATATTTAAAAGTTATTTTCAAGTTCTAAGAAAATATTTTTTTTAAGTCATAAATTACAAATTCCAAGAAGGCGATGGCACCCCACTCCAGTACTCTTGCCTGGAAAATCCCATGGATAGAGGAGCCTGGTAGGCTGCAGTCCATGGGTCACAAAGAGTCGGACACGACTGAGTGACTTCACTTTCACTTTTCACTTTCATGCATTGGAGAAGGAAATGGCAATCCACTCTCGTGTTCTTGCCTGGAGAATCCCAGGGACAGGGGAGCCTGGTGGGCTGCTGTCTATGGAGTTGCACAGAGTTGGACACGACTGAAGTGACTTAGCAGCAGCAGCAGCAGCAGCAGGATCAGCAGCAGAAGCAGCAAGTTACAAATGGCTTGTGAAGAAGTGGAGAAGGAAGGGAAGATGAAAGAAGGAAGAAAGAGAAAGAAGAGAGGCAGGAGGACGAGGAGGAGGATGAAAAGGAATAAAAGCAAATGCCTCTCATACGGTCCAAATGGGTTCTTAAACAAAATTGTGGTCCTTAATCATACTGTAATCAAAGACCACTGTGGAAATCTACTGATAACTTCGGGATCTTCTGCTTGCTACTCTGTTATACACTGGCTGGTTTAATCTCATATTTTCATTATGATTCCCATTTTTTGTTTTTTATATTTACTATAGCACACAGGAACACAAAAAACTGTATGTGGGTGTTCACTATGGACGCTAGCATCCATCTTTAGTGTAGAGAATTGCTTTTAAATTAGTTTTAGAGGTTTTGTTAATGATTTGGTCTTAACTGTTATATACAAAAATAGAGAAAACCCAGGTGAACACAGGACTAAGTCCATCTCCAGAGTCATGCAGGAAGAATCTAGGTCTCCAGGGCAGTTCAGGAACCTGACCAACCTACACACTGTGCACCAGGTCAGGGGTGATCTGGAATCAGTATGTTCTTCCTTATGACTCTTTAGAACTAAGGAAACCCATTGGATGTGCCCTGGTCTAGATCTGAACTCCTCCCTAGGATTAGTTTATAGTAGCAATTCTGACCGGAGAAGGCAATGGCAACCTTCACCAGTACTCTTGCCTGGAAAATCCCATGGATGGAGGAGTCTGGTAGGCTGCAGTCCATGGGGTCACGAACAGTCGGACACTTACTGAGCGAGTTCACTTTCACGCATTGGAGAAGGAAATGGCAACCTATTCCAGTGTTCTTGCCTGGAGAATCCCAGGGATGGTGGAGCCTTGTGCCCTGCGGCTGTCTGTGGGGTCGCACAGATCGGACACAACTGAAGCGACTTAGCAGCAGCAGCAGCCAATTCTGACATATATGACATATATATATATATATATATATATATAGCAATATAGGACAATGTATGCACCTTGGCATTAGACAAGCCTGAATTTTACCTCATTTACTGGTTTTCTGATTCTGAGCACATTACTTCCCAGTTCATAATTGTTGAGGTGGAAGTAATAATCAATTATTCTTTATAGGGAGGGTCAAGTATGATGAGCACCAAAATGAATAACAGAAATTCCTAACTCGGTAAAGATGTACAGTGGACACTGAAATGTGACACTCATCCCCTCCAGTTACCCACTTTAACTTGGGCCTGAAGAAAAAACGGTCTTCTTAATATTTCTAAGGTTTCTGACCCAACAGTCAACTCTGAGCTCAGAATGGCTACTTTGTTTAAGTGTGTATTAGATGTAGTCTAAAGATTACCTCTGAAATATCTTCATTTAGAAAGAGATAAAGATTAAGCAATAAAGTAACAAGTGCCATAAAGCAAGACCACTGAAGGAGATTATTAAGGAAGCTGATTCCTTCATGGATTCTGGGGAAGGGCTGCTGACCATAAAAAGCTTAACTGCAACTAGCATAGTAGCGGCATTAGCTTCCTATTGCTGTTCCAATGAATCACCACAAATTTCAGTGGCTTAAAACAACACCAATTTATTAACTTACAGTTCTGGACCTCAAGGGATGAAAAACTTTCAGTGGATCAAAACCAAAAACCAAGGTATTGGCAGAGCTATGCTTCCTCTTTCGGCTCTAGGGGGAAATCCCTCTCCCTGTCTTGTCCAGCTTCTAGAGCTGTAGTCCTTGGCTCAGGGCCCCTTCTTCCATCTTCAAATCCAGCATCTCCGGATCTCTCTCTCTCTCTGCTTCCCCTGTCACATCACCGTCTTCTGCCAAATCTTCTGCTATCTCCCTCTTATCGACACCCATACTTTTATTTAAGGCCCAACTGGATTAGCCAAAATAATCTCCCCCTCTCAAAATCCTCAATGTGATCCTTTCTGCAAAATCCCTTTGGCTATATCAGGTAATATTCATAGGTTCCAGGAGACTAAGGTCTAGGTATCCTGGAGGGCCATTATTGAGCCTATCACAGAGGTTAAGAACATGGATTCTGAAGCCCAGTCCTACTACTAGTTACATGACCTTGGACAAGTTACATAACCTCATTTCTTCACTTGTAAAATGGCCTTAATAACATGTCTCCTTTATGGAGATTAAGTGAGTTACAAGAGGATAATAGAAGAACCTGCCTCAGATGGTCACTGGGAAATTCCATGAGTTACTACATGTAAAGCTCTTAGAACAAGACCTCAGAATAAAGTAAATGCTATGTAAATATTAGTTATTATTATTTCTATCACCATCAAATAGTACTATTTTATCATTGTCATTGTAATTATTCAAGCCTACAGAAAGCTGTACACACTGTAAAGCCTACTGTTGATCGCTTTATGATATCTTCTTGCAACTAAGAAGTCACATTTACTTCCTGTTATCTGATGAGTGATGCTAGTTTAGTGCCCTTTATCATTTTCTCTCTACCTCTGTGATGCATAAATAGAAATCCTGCAGCGTCACAGTCCTAAATGCAGTCGAAACTAAACTCTGGCAAGCACAAACAGTACATATCCAGTGCCTTTCCTAGTTCATACACACACACTTCCTTGAGTACTTTCTACTTGCTATGCTGGATCTATATTCATTCTTTTTAGGAACAACTTCACCACTTTTCTTCATAAAACAATCAACCAAGCGTGCATTATTTAACAAGAAGCCAGCTTTTGTAACTCCTGCACATTTAGGAGAAAATAAACTAAACCGGCCCAGTGACTTATTTTAATAACAATGAGACATAAAAAGAACAAACAAAACGTGTCATTGCTATAAATACTGCTGGCAGAATACAACAGGCAGATGACTTAGTTTAGCCTAGCCATGGAAACTAAGTGGTCAACAGTGAGGGCCTAAATATAGGTCCTGTGCCTTAAAAAAATCTTGCTACTTCCTTAAAACAGGATACTCTGGCCAAAACAGCCTTACAGGATAGGCTAAAACAATTCAGGGACACTTCACTTGGACAAGACTGCAAAGCCTACAATTACAGTAACTATAATGATGTGCCAAATATTTAAATTGAAAAAATATACTTAAAATTTTTATTGTACAAATTATACTTTGGGGATTAATTTAAAATACATGTTGGCTGCTGATCTGCCTACAGAAATGGAAACAGTGACAATCACTAATTCCAGCAGCAGCTCTGGTAGGCAGTGAGAACCTTAATCCAGACCAAAGATAAAGTGTACAATTTCAAACATAAAATAAATGTACCACGTTCCTACATTAAACAACAGACTTTCAAGAGACTCACTAATTTTCTGGCTACATCAAAAGATAAAACTTACTGAAAAACCCCACAATAATTTTAAAGTCAGATACTAAACTACAAAAAAGTCTATAGGAAGGTTTCAGTGCTAAAAGCTGAAAAAGGGATGGCGGTGGAGGGGTGTACCTCTGAAATCCACCCTGGATAGTGAGCAACAGATCTCATAAAGGCAGAGACCACACGACCCCAGGGCCAGCTGCACGGGTGAGCCGCAGTACACTACCTCCAGCACACCTACGCTACCAGCAGCTGTCGAGTTCACCCCAAGAGCTTCGTGGTCCTGGCAAAATTTTGACCCCTTTTATGTGTGTCATTCAATTTGATGACCAGTAGGGTTTCCAGAGTATAAGATATAGAGAGGCAGCTCTACTTACAAACAGGATGAATTCCAAAAGGCTGTGAAATCCATTAGTCTAAAAGTCCAAAATTATGAGTGAGATTTAGGGTTTTGGGGTCCACATTTCCTCTGAGCTGGTATATTTTTGGCATTAAAAACAAAAGTGTCCTGTTTTGTTTACAATGAACATTTACTGAGGCAGGCAACCCCTCCCTTCCACAATCTCCATCAACAGAAGGGAGGGAACCTCTGGCAGCTAAGGAATCCACACTAGAGTTTCACCTGCAGATTAGAAATGGCCATGAACCCATGGTGCCATCTGTGGTGTTCGATAAGTTTCCACAGGGCCACTTTCACTCATCATACCCAGCCTTCAGGTTCTTGAACTCCAACTTTAACCTGAATTAGACTTTGACTAAACAGGCATCCCATTTTAGACATTCATATTTCTTCATCTTTGGCTGCCTGTCAAAGGCACAGGCACATCCTGGGACTGTCCTTAATAATCATTTTTATTATCCAGTCATAAATTTAACATGCGTAATTTTTTCACTTTCAGTTTTTTACACAATTTGTATTCTCATGTTGATCCATCTATCACCAGTACTGCTTTCAGAGACAAAATGGGGCTTTATAAAATTTACAAGATACCTCAAAAGTATACACATATAAAATAAACATGCCAGAAATAACAATGGCTGAGTTGGAAATGATTTCATCTACTGGTGATCGGCGGAACTGAACTTGATCTGTAGCATCCATTGCCCCTATCCAGAAACTTTCAGAAGTTATAGGTTTTAAGCAGACAAGCTTGTGTTTCAAAGGATTTATAAGAAAGAAAATCTACCAGGCAAGGACAGGACTTTCTGTCCTATACATTTAGAGATGTAATTTCCCACTCCACTTGACCTTAGCCAAAAGGCCAAGAAGCGATTGGAGAGACGTAATTTTAGATGTCGCTTATGCTTGACATTTGGTTTCGAGCCAAATATTGAAGAAGGTTTGAAGAAAAAATTAGTCTGCTGTCTTGTCTGCAAAGATAATGAATTTATGTTTCAATAATCCAGTCTGAACTATGCCAGTAGAAAAGGGATACTGTTTCTCTATCCTTTCTCAACAAACAGTAAATAGCAAGAGAATGGGTGACTGCTAATATATATCTGATTCATCAGGGTCATCAAATCACTAAGAGCTAAAACCACCATGGTTGGATGGCGTCACCAACTCGATGGACATGAGTTGGAGCAAGCTCTGGGAGTTGGTGATGGACAGGGAGGCCTGGCGTGCTGCAGTCCATGGGGTTGCAAAGAGTCAGACATGACTGAGCAACTGAACTGACTGAAAACCACCACAGCAATACTGAAGATTTTCCAGGCAAGGAACCATCTGTGAGTCAATGATTAATTTTACAGCAGTCATATTATACAACTGTAGTTGTATATTCCATACAGTACCTTTTACAAAATTAGACAATCCAACAGAAAAAAACATTAGGGACTTTTTCAAGAAAGCCAGGTCTAGTCATTATTAGAAGCCTTCTGTTTCATGTTTGACACCTACATCCTCATCAAAGTACAATGACAATTATTAAAATATGACCCCAATCATGAGGAAAATGTTAAATCATGCTCTCATGCCTACTCTTCAGAAAGCTAGGAAAGCAAAATTTAAAAGAAAATATTAAGAAATAATATTTTATGCTGTTTAAATAAGTTAAGTTTTACCTATCTGGAAAATTCATACACCCAGGTGTGCTGGCATCTCTTTTTTTCAAGTTTTTTAAAAAATTTATTTTTAATTGGAGGATAACTGCTTTACAATGTTGTGTTGGTTTCTGCCATACAACAGTGTGAATCAGCCATAAAGATACATATGTTCCTTCTCTCTTGAACCCCTTCCCCACCCCCCTAGTTTGAACAACTATGGCATCTAATAAAGATTATCATTACCACTGGATTTTATTTTCCAATTTTTGGAAGTATAATATTAAACACATTAGTAAATGTGCTTCTTTTTTCCATTTGGCATTTCAATGAGTTACACACATTGGTGTTCAAAAGTTAAAGTCAGAAAAGTTAAATAACACCTTTCTATTTATAATGGATTATGAAATAAAATAAATTATATACTCCATTTATTTTTACAGGCTTTTCATTAATTATCCACATTCACCAACTGGAATCATTAAAACAGTCTTTCTGAGCCTCAGTTTTCTCATTTATAAAATGGGAGCAATAATAGGACCTATTTTATGTGGATTAAATGAGCTAATATTTATAAAGCATATATAGTAGTATTTGGTATACAGTAAGCATTAGTTATATTTTTAACAAAATGTAAAAGCTAAATAGATAAGGAGGTAGAATTATAAAACACAAATCACACCATTTCATGGTACCTGGTCATGGCACACAGACTTAAAAGAAACAGAACTCAGATCCCCTCCACATGGTCAGCAGCCCTGGCTCTCAAGAAGAACATGCTTTTAAAGAAAGTATGGCTCTATATCTCATCACTCCATATCTCTCTATATCTATCTGGGAGTGCCACCTAGCAATAATTCACCAGTTATTAACAATTATTCTTACCGAAGGTAATCCTTTCTTATCACTAATTACTGGCCTTAGAGGAACTCTTCTAATCCTATAAAAATTTACCCAAATAAAAAGCCCTTGGTGAGAATGTAGACTAGTACAGCCATTCAGAAGACCCCTAGAAACTATGCTGTCAAATTAAGTACATATGTACCCTTCAGTCCAGCAGTTCTGCTCCTGGGTATATCTATCTCGAACAGATTCTCATATCAGCACATAAAGAGACAGGTGTGAAATTGTTTCCTGTATTGCTATTTGTGATAATAAGGTGAGGGCCTGCTCCCTGGACACTAATAGGTAAAATGTGGATACATACCATGGAGTAACACAGCATTAAAAATACAGTGCTGAGTGAATAAAGGAGGAAGCAAAATGAGAGATACCACAATGCAATTCACATAAATTAATGTTTTCTGTACTATAAACATTAAAATGCTTGCCTTGATGAGAAGAGAGTGGGAGAATTTGGAGCAAGGTATAGAGATACAACAGAAAAAATTTTTTTAAACCTATGAAATCCTACTGTTGTTTAGGCAGACGACTTATCGTATCATTACTATTGCATCTCTTCAGTCCTTAATGTCTGAACATGTACCTGGACATGAAAACACTTGCTGGAGACAGTATATGCAGAACTAGCAATCTCTGCAATGTAAACTATGTGGGGCACAGTTCCTGACAATGTCTTAAAAGGCCATGTTACTTTTCTATTACTACCTAGCTGCTCTGAAGCAGTATAATTAGATTTCAACTAAAAAAGTGGTTAAAAAATACAAAGTGAGATTAAGCCTTGATGTTGACATCTTCAGGTGTTTCGTTATCTGGTAAAAAAAAATTTTAAGGGAAAATGCTTAAAGTTCAAAGATGATAAGAGTTTAAAAGTGGCATATAATAAGTTTATATTTCTTAAACCTATTTACCATCTGATAAATAGCTCAAAATTACTAAATGCATACCTCAAAAGGGTAGACTGCTCACATTCACAAAATTTAGCGATTTTGTTCTCTATGAGAAAGAGCAACTTGATGCTTAACCTCTATCTGAAACTCTTTTTTAAGAGCACACCATCTTTGAACCACCTGGCAAAAGAACTACACAAGGTTACATACTATAATCAATTCTAACACTGCAAAAGTCTTTTCAAGATAGGTTTTCTTATAACTTCTGTAAACAGTGGAGACTAAGCTTGATATGAATTACTTAAATTTTGTAAAGTTTTATAAATGGAAAAAATAAGCTACTGGAAGGATTATTATTATCAAATTAAACCTAATAAGGCACACATTTCATCATTTTAACATACTAACAGCAGAGCTCCTCTTAGGAAAGAAATGCTTTTTCTTCAGGAAAACACATGGAAAACGCAATTACGGTGGAAGGTAAGGCCTTGCAGCATCAAAGGAAGGCAAAGCGGCTCTGCATGACCCCAGGGAAACAACTATATACTTTTCCCTCCTCTGGAGGGGAGAAGGGAAGGGAAAGAAGTCCCATCCAGATGGCAGTAACTCAGAGGTCACAGAACACTAGAATCTGCAGAAATCTTAGGGAAAGTTTAGGCTTCTTCATAACATAAAACTGAAGGCTCTTGAGCCAATTGTTTAGTTCTTAAAGGGTCTGTCTGGACACTCAGATGACATTTGGGTATAGATATATTAAAATACTCATTCACAAGAGCAGTTGCTATCAGGAATTTATATTCTAGGATATTAATAAAGTCATCAGAGCTACTATATTTTAAATCTTTTTTTTTTAACATAGAAAATTATGTCCTTTTGACTAAGTGAAAGTCTTAGTCGCTTAGTCCTGTCCAATTCTATGCCTCCATGGGCTGTAGTCTGCTAGGCTCCTCTGTCCATGGAGAGGCAAGAATACTTGACTGGGTAGCCATTCCCTTCTCCAGGGGATCTTTCCTACCCAGGGATCAAACCCAGGTCTTCTGCACTACAGGCAGACTCTTTACCGTTTGAGCCACCAGGGAAGCCCTTTTGACTAAAGTAATGGCTAAAAAAAGATAAAAAACAATTATAGGTCTTCAAAGATGGATAATGCAGAGTAAATGGCAAGACAGAGTTTGTGGTTTTCCTGTTCTCTTAACCAAAAATGAGGGGAAACACCTCAAGCAGAGGCATTTTATATAATAGATTCTGTAGGAACCAAAAGATGTACGATACTTGGAGAACCAAGTAAATCCCCTAACAAATCTGAAAGCATTTTCTTTCAAGGTTGACTGGTAAAATTTAGGTTAAATTTAGATTAAGTCAAAAGATACCATCACCTGAAAATCTACAAACATTTCACATTAGGTTAAGAAATCAACGGAACAGATATAATCATGCTGGCAGCTTAAGAACAGTCCTGTATAATCTGCTCTTCCAGATTGTAATGAGGTAAATTCAAACTTTAAACACAGAAATTCAAGGAGAGGTTAAAAAATCTATGTCATTTCTTTTTAAAAGATTTTTACTGGAGTATAGTTGATTTAAAATATTGTGTTAGTTTCAGGTGTACAGTGAAGTCAATCAGCTATACATATACATACATATCCACTCTTTTTAAGATTCTTTTGTGTCCTCATTTCTGTCTCCTCTGACAATAAAATATAAATTTGCTTTTGGTGGCTTTAAGATGATCCTAAATCCTTCAGTTATTTTAAACTTAACTACTTAAAGCCTTTTGAAGTAAAAAGTTTTCAAAAGCTGCCACAAGAAAAACCATAGCCAAGACAGCTCCTCAGATCAATGAAGTAATCAGTGGGACACGCAAGCTTACTTGACCAGGAATAGGGTATAGCTTAAAATAGGGGTGAGTGACAGGATAGAATATTTATCATAAGTATATTTATAAACAAATATAACTCTATAATTCTGCACATCTAAAATGTAACCATTTCAATAATATAATTCTACTGCACAAGAGACATTCCTGGCTTCCCTGGTGGCTCAGAGGTTAAAGCGTCTGCCTCTGATGTGGGAGACCCAGGTTCGATCCCTGGGTCGGGAAGATCCCCTGGAGAAGGAAATGGCAATCCACTCCAGTATTCTTGCCTGGAGAATCCCATGGACGGAGAAGCCTAGTAGGTTACAGTCCACGGGGTCGCAAAGAGTCGGACACGACTGAGCGACTTCACCTCACCTCACCTCATGGTTTAGACATAACACTCATTATTTTCCAAATCAGTTGTTAGGGTCAACTCCAGGACTTTGAGGTAAGATTACCTTTTGAGGGTGAACTGATATGTGGTGGATGATTTTGATTTGCTGGGAAATTCAGGAATCAAATAAGAACAAGTACATTTTTGGGGGGGTTGACTATTGGCTATCTGCAACACAGACAGACCATTAGATTCTGAGTTTGATGCCTACAGTAACTAGGTGGCTGAGGAAATTCAGGAATTCTCTTCCTCCATCTATCTTTAATAACTAATATCCCAAGTTCCTCAGGATTTTATTATGGAAAAAACCCTCCTCTCCTTTATCTCCTTGGAAATTGTATCTATTTCTAGGACTTACCTTCTAATTATACAATAACTGGTCCTGAAGGCCCTATTTTCAGCCCAAATTGGCATTTCTTAGCTTTAAACTGGACTTCTAAATATCAACTTATAATCAACATCATAAATTCACCACAGTGGCGGTTTACATTTGCTTTTAGAAATGAGTCATCCGATCCCAAAGTTGGCTGTATTTACAATGAAGCAAAATGACCTGTGCTTCCAAGTCTATCATGATTTTTTTAATAAGACAACTCCAAATATGAGACTGATTTTGCCTTTAAATGGGCTAGTCTACAGTATTAAGAAAAGAACACAAACATATTACCATAAATTGGGAATACTTCTGTTTCTTATTCTGAGCTGCTAAAGATAGTAAGTGGACAAAAGATCAAAATAAATCTTTATTCCAAAAAATTAAGTCCACCTCTATCTTAATATTTTGCAAATGGCAGGCATTCAATAAACATCTACTAAATGAATGAATCAATCTGTAGTCAAGTTACATGTCTGCAATCTGCGTAGGGAGAAAACAGAGCCACACGAGAAACGGAAGACTGGGAGCATTTGAAAACTGAAGGCTTTCTTAGCCCAGTTTACAAAGATCTGTATAGGCCTCTCCTGGGTTTCCGGAAGAAATGTGAGCATATAAGCAGGGCTTTATCAGTTAAACCCATCAGTTACACTGAAGTTGAAAACATCCCCTAGAGATGGATTTGACAGCAGTATGGCAAAAAAACCACAAAACCTTTAATATCTGTATCCCCTGCTTCTTGAAAGTTGACTTTACACCACTATGCTATTATGAAGACCTACATAAATACCTGTTTTCACGAACAAAAAAATTCAAAGAGGATTTGCTTTTATGAAAAAAGGCATTTGTTTTCCTGAGAACCATTACAGAGGCAGTGGGCATCCCAGGCAGTGAGCGGGGCACCATCCAGCTCCTTCCCAGGGAACTACACTCAGCATCTCATCATCCAGCCACTGTGGCTGTGAACTGTGTTTGTGACCATCTGTGCTTCATCCTGATTTATTTTGTGCATCTGTTAGCAAGATGTGTCCTAAGGTAACTGCTTTACTTTACTCCAGCTTTCTAAAAGGTTTCACACGAGTACTCTGCTTTCTGATATCAGGGGACCCTTGTATCCAACTCTCCCACACCACCCTCATTTTCTTCTCTTAGAAATATTGATAGTAAGATGTTTTCCCCCTAAAGTTAATACATAGTAATAAGAAAGGTCCAACAAACTGCAATGGGCTGGGAGAAAAATCCTTAGAATAGAATAAAAAGAATTTGATGATGCAGGGGCACAACTATGACCAGCAATTTATGGTGACTATGGTGATATGTGGGCTTCCCAGGTGACAGTGGTGGTAAAGAACCTGCTTGCCAATGCAGGAGACATAAGAGATGAGGGTTCTGTCCCTGGGTTGGGACGATCCTCTGGAGGAGGGCCTGGCAACCCTCTCCAGTATTCTTGCCTGGAGAATCCCATGGACAGAGGAGCCCAGCGGGCTACAGCCCATAGGGTCACAAAGAGTTGGATATGACTGAAGCGACTTAGCACGCACACACACACATGGTGATATGCTCCAGGATTACGAGTTTTTAAAGACTTCTTTCTCCCTATGCTAAATGGTCTCAAGTGGCTAATTTTTTTGAGCTATGAAGTCCACTTCTAATTTTCTCTTCTCCCTTACTGGGAGGCTATCAACCTTTGCTGCCAGTGTGCCTCTCCCTTTCTACCCTGCTGTTGGCTGAGAAACCAGATAACCAGGTTATCAGAGAACCCAGAAGGTGTCTGCTTGAGACTGAACCCTAAGACCTGTTTTTTGACCCTTGGCTCACTCTTCAAGCACCTCTTTTTTCAGCCCTCCAGCACTAGGGATTTAGTTGGCTGGCTTCTCTTCCTTTGACACTGTTGCCAAGTGCTTTTCTCAACCCGGTGCTCTTTTCTCTAGGCTGGCTATGAATATGTTCTGTCTTTAATCTTTACTGTCTCCTCTGAACAGCATAGGTCTCTCTTGTGAGAAGTTTACTATTAATCACTATAGAGAAATACAGTGGAAACAAGGAGAAAATGGTTCAGGAAATCTTATAAAATCTGTATTGTGATTTTGCTGCTTAATCAGTGTTTACTGACTGCTCTACTTGGATACCCCCAGCAGACTACATGCTCAATTCTTTCCTGACTATACTACAAGCTCCTTGAATGAAGCTATTGTACTTTTGTATGCCCCAAACCAAACTGACACACAGTAGTCTTGCAGTACATGCCCAACTATAACTTAATGATTTAAAATGTCAACACACTGAATTAAAGATGTAATTGAATGAACGAAATTGATTATTGGTACATTTCAATCCAACATCAACTAAATGAATTGCTTGGGAAAGCAAAACCAAGCTAAGATTCAATATTTGAAAGAAAACACTATATTTGCTTTATGAAAAACTCTGTATGAGTTTGCTGGTAAACAGATGATTTATCATCTTCATAGCAATAACACAGTACCCACTTTCCTTGTACTAACTAAAAAGAATGAGTTGTCAGTTTTGTCAGAAAGCTAAACCTGAACCTTTGACTCATTGCTTAGTTTTATCATGTTTTCCACAAATAGCATTTCAGCTGTTTATGAACGCATTTAAAATGAGTTCTGTATCAAACAAGAAATACTGAGTATCTTCTTTAAAAACTTAGCTACTAATATAAGTCTCATTTCTAATCTTTCAATTTTGTGACTAAAAATAAAACAAAGTCACACTCAGTGCTTTAGCCTGCTGCTAAGTCACTTCAGTCGTGTTCGACTCTGTGCGACCCCATAGACGGCAGCTCACCAGGCTCCCCCATCCCTGGGATTCTCCAGGCAAGAACACTGGAGTGGGTTGCCATTTCCTTCTCCAATGCATGAAAGTGAAAAGTGAAAGTGAAGTCACTCAGTCGTGTCCCACTCTTTGCAACCCCATGGACTGCAGCCTACCAGGCTCCTCCATCCATGGGATTTTCCAGGCAAGAGTACTGGAGTGGTGTGCCACTGTAGCTAAAATGAGGAGAATGGTTGAAAGGAAATTTTATTTTTTTTAGGTTGTTAAATTATGTGCTTTAGGAACAGTAAGTAGTGCCATCTCAGAGACACTGTAGTTGGTTTCCAGTCTCCTCTTCCTTTCCTTCAGACAGAGACTGTTCTTTCTTAACCAACAAGCTTCCCTTTGTTTTGATTTATATCGCTGGCTGAATAACCCCAAAGCACCACACAACATGGTGTGGTGTGAAATGGAAGACTATGAGTGAAAGCAATTAAGAGCTGAAGGCAGCGTTTTGGCACTCAGAACCCAAACACGTACTTACTTTCCACAAGTGATGGATTTTTGAGAAATCCATTTTTGAAACTGACATACATTTTGATTGTAAAGAAGTTAAGTTCTGAAAAGATCACAGAACCTTGTGGGGAGAGGCTGTTGCAGGTTCTTCAGCTACAGACATCACACCATAAACATGCCCTCTGTTATCCTGTTAAATAACAATTCCATATCATATCTTTCTCAGTCTTCTCTGAACCCCTATCTGTGCTCCATCTCTCTCATTCCTCCGACCAATAAACCCACATAACCTGTAGTAGCTGTCTCTCCAAACTCTGAGAATTTAGTACAAGCACAAGGCCAATCATACATTTACACACTTGTTGATGGCAGTGCAAATTAGCAATCCTCTAAGAAGAGGAACTGCGTGGCTGGAAGACAAAAGGGGGAAAGAAACTTATTTTTCATCATTTCCTTCATTTCAACCTGTTAAAAAATAATGAAACGTACATTACAAATCTCTCCTCTTGCCTTAACTGTTCCACTGGTTATCCCTATACTCCATTAGCTTCACCTTCTTCCACGGCCTATTATCATGCCCCAAGTCTTCCATTTCATTAAAAACAGATAAAATAAAAATTTGAAAATCTCCCTTCCCCAAGACGCTGAGGTCCTTTCTAGCTGCTGCCCTGTGTCCTCAGCCAGGTATTCACTCTCACGTTCTTCCCCTCATCTCTCATTGTTACCTCAACCCCACTACAATCTGATCTTTCCTGAAACCAGTTTCCCTTCAGTTGCCAATAGTCTCTGCTAACCAATCTAATCTACCTTCTTAGATGCTATCTTGGGTTACCTCTGACTCAATATTACTGACCACTCCCTCCTTGAACTTTCCTCCTGTGGCTCTCCTGGAGCCTACAATTTTACAATGAATGCTCCTTCTCAAATGCCTCTGCTGGATCACCCAGCTCCCTTCTTTTGATCCTTAAATGTTGCTATTCCTGAGTTCCAGTTTTGACCATGTTCTCATTTTTTTTTTTTTCATGTATCTTTGTACAAACCATTCACCACCACAGATTAAACCACCTCTTTCATGTTAATAATTCCCAAATAGGCTCTTCAGACCAGACTTCTTCCTGAGCGCCACTCACATTTCTCACAGCTGATCATGATCCATGAACTGACCCACAGAACCACAGATACCTCCTTTCTCTAACCTTGCTGCATTTAATCCATTATCAATCCCTGTGTAATATAATACCTGTGTGTATATATATGTGTATATATACACACACACACACACATATATATATATCTCAAGTGCACTCACTTCTCTTCATCCTCTCTTCCACCATCTTAATTCAAGCCATCATCATCTCTTAGAATATGAAAAACCTAACAGACTCTATTCTTAATCTCCTCTGTATTCTCCAAAAGACAAAAGAATAAAGCTTTAAAAATTAAACTCCTTTAAAAAAAAAAAATTAGGGATGTCCATAATATACAGAACAAAATTCACACTTCAGATGTCCAAGGTCCAGCCCTGCCTGGCCCCTGACTTCTACTCTTCCCTCATCTTGCACCACTCTCCTCCTTGCTCATACTCAGCCACAGGCCTTCTGTCATTTCCTTCCACTTCCTCATCACACTGTCTCCTATCTTGGGCCTTTGCAACTGTTCACGGTACCCAGAATACTCTTCCCTCTTGTATGTTAACTACTTTTACCAGTTCACCTGATCTGAAGTAGACTCCCCTGCCACCTTTATTTTCTAACTTCGCATTTAATGTTTCTTTCACAACATGTATTCCAATTTACATCCCCGGAAGTCCTCTTCCAGACAGGAAGGAGAAAGGTGCTATCTTCTCCCTTTCCTCTCACTTGCTGACCAGGATGGATATATAATAGCAGGAGCTCAAGCAACTCAATAAATATTTGTTGTTGAAATGAACTATTAACTGAACCTGGTGGGTGAATTCTTTCACCACTAACATGCATAACTATCAACTTCATTGTCATACAACATACTGTAACACTCTTAAATTAGACTCTATTTTATCTGAACTATTCCTTCATTCTTCATGACTTGTCAGAAAGCTTTCTAAAGAAAAAGAACTCGCAGTTTGGCAAGCTGACAGAGATATATGGATAAGCTTCAAAGACCTCAGTGATCTTTACAGCATGAATTAGTGCCACTTCTATACCACAGGTAGACTTTGTATGCTCATTTTCTAGCATGAATAAGCCATAATACAGAGTGTAATTAATCAGAATGTCCCCAAGGTTATGTGAGTCAGTAATAAAGCTACAATAAAGTCAGAACATTACATATTAAGAAGCCAGTTATAAAAGAAATTTTAATAAAAGGATCACTATTAACAACTGGTCAACAAGCTGCTTATTGGACTGCTTTCAATAAATGCTTCTTGAATTAAACTACAAGTACTGAAAAGAGATAAAAAGTAATATACAACAGTCTGTGTCTTAAAGGGAAGATAAAGATCTAAGAACTCTAATGGGAAGAGTTCTAATGAGCTCCATGATCTAGATGAGATCTAAGATTTGATGATCTAAGAAATCTGAGAATATAAGATAACACCACCAGATAAGAAATAAGTATTTAATGAGTATTGGAACAGAACTGTTGTATAGATAGTGAGTGGGGCAAGTTCTTTTCTAGCTGAAGTGTCCTGGCTTCACAGAGGAGTAACATTTAGTACAGGGCTACTCAAGGAACACAGGGTTCCTCAAGGATGGAAAGATTTCAGTACCGAGAATGGGGGTGTCTGGTAGGCAAAGGTTAAAGAAAAAGAGGCCCCAAAGCAAATAGCAGACAGAGCCAATTTTGCAGCAGTGTGAAGACCAACTTAAGTGGGAATGATCATGAAGAAGGTACTTGGAGTTTTAAATTAGACTAGTTCAGATTAGGAAGTGTGAACTTGATTCCTCAGGGAACAAGTTTCTTTTTTCTTTTTTTCTATTAAAACTTTTTTTTTCCTACCATGAAACAATATTGTTTGGTCAGTTGGTCACATTTGTGATCTCGTTTTTTTTAATTTATTTTTTATTGAAGTACAGTTGAATTACAATGTTAATTACTGCTATACAGCAAAGTGACTCAATCATACATATATGTATATTCTTTTTCATATTCTTTTCTGCTATGGTTTATCATAGGATACTGAATATAATTCCCTATTCTATACAGTGGGACCTTTGCTGTTTATCCATTCTATATATATATCAGTTTGCATCTGTTAATTCTAAACTCCCAATCCAAACCCTTCCCACCTCCCTCCACCTTGGCAACTACCAGTCTATTCTCTATGTCCTTGATTCTATTCGTTTCATAGATAGTTTCATTTGTGTTGAATCCAGATATAAGTGATATCATATGGTATTTGTCTTTCTGACTTAATAGGACAATCTCTAGTTTCATCATATTGCTGCAAATAGTATTATTTCATTATTTTTTATGGTTGAGTAGTATTCCACTGCATGTATATATCATATCTTCTTTACCCATTCACCTGTCAATAGACATGGTTGTTTCCACACCTTGGCTATTGTGAACAGTGCTGCCATGAACACAGGGGTGCTTGTATCTTTTTGAATTATAGCTTTGTCCAGATGTATGCCCAGAAGTGAGATTGCTGGATCATATGATAATTCTATTTTTAGTTTTCTGAGGAATTTCCATACTGTTTTCCAGAGTGATTACACCAATTTACATTCCCACCAACAATGCAGGAGGGGGAGCAAGTTTCTAAGTGGAAAATGACATTTGAAAAATAAATTTGGAGTCAGAATACAGGATAAATTTCAGGAATGGAGAGATTAGAGACAGAAAATTAAGAAATTTTATTATTATGCCTGAGTTATTGTAATAAAGGCATAAACTATGTATATAGAAGCAGTAAGAAGGATGTGTGCAATTTGTGAAACGGTAAAATAGGACTTAACTGTTAAGTAGGGATTAGATGAACTTTATCCTCTCCTAAGATTATTACTTCAAATATACACCTCAATCATTTGGTTTAAAAACCTATACAATTTTCCTTGCCCCTCACTCCCTAAGAGTTCTCTTTCTCAGACATTTGCTATTGTCTGCCCCCCAAACTGGCCTCTCCAACCACATAATATATTCCAGTCAAAACAAAGGACTGTATTTACTAGTTCCCTAGACACACCAGGAAATTCCCAAACCAATGACTTTGTTCATGCTATGTCTTCTGTAACATCCTCTCCCCATTCTATGTATCCAAAGTCTAGACATTATTCACATCCGCGGTCAACGCTACTTTTCCTATCTAGCTCTCCCAGAAGCCCCAACTCAGAGCAAGCATTGCCTCCCAATACTCTTCATTTTCCTCTAAAATACTTTTTTCAAAAACCTTACACTTGTTCCTTATTTCTTCTGACAAACTGTACTCTCCATGGCAAACACACCCCATTTATTTCCTCCTCCTTTCATACGTAACTGAAGATCTTAATAAATAATACATGGCAACAGTAATGATGTTGATAAATAATATATGGCAATTATATATGGCTAAAAGCACAGACTCTGAAGACAGCCTGTTTGAGTTTGAATCTTAACACTGCCATTTATTAGCTATGTGACCATGGGCAAGTTACTTAGTTCTCTGTGTTTCAATATCTTTATGCATAATGTAGAGATAATAACAGTAGATCCTGGAGAAGGAAATGCCAACCACTCCAGCATTCTTGCCTGGGAAATCCCATGGACAAGAAGTCTGGTGGGCTATAGTCCGTAGGGTCGCAAGGGTCGGACACGACTTAGCAACTAAACCACCACACCAAGAGTAGATATTTCATAAAGCTGTCAGAGGACTTGGCTTAGAATAGAATAAATACTATAAAAGTGTCTATTAAATACAGTGGAAAAACACTAAATATTCTGTGATAGGTGAGTGAAGCTTTATCTACAGAAAGCAAACTGTCAAAAGCAAAGCCAGTCTCTAGGTATGAAATAGGTATATACAGATTCTTCTTAAATCTTATGTATGCCCTAAGGGTTAGCTGTGTCCTTTTAAATCTTCCTCATGTTAACAATGGTCTTGTTATGTCAAACAACTTAGTTTGACATTTCAATATTCTGAGAAAATATTTAGTTCAGCTTCCTGTGACAATAAGACACCCAATTGATCTTGCCTCCAGTCTTACCCTCTTTAATCCATCCTTCCATGGCTCACAGAGTATCTTTCTAACATGCAGACCTAATGTTTTCCCACGGCTGCAAATCCCCTCCATTTTACCTCCCTTAGGATAAAGTTTAAAATCCTTAGGGTCTCATACACATTCATCCAAAATGGTCCCTGCCTCGTCTTCAGAATGATCTCTCAACACTTTTTACCATGAAATCTAATCACCTGGCCACACCTCAAAGACTTTTTGTATATCATTCCTTTGCTAGAACATCTCTCCATTCATTTGCTAGGACCACCGTAACAAAATACCGATGGATAAAGAATCCGCCTGCAAAGCAGATGTGAGCTTGATCCGTGCATCAGGCAGATTCCTTGGTGGAGGAAATGGCAACCCACTCTAGTGTTCTTGCCTGAAAAATCCCATGGACAGAGGGGCCTGGTGGGCTATATAGTCCACAAGGTCACAAAGAGTCAGACATGACTCAGCAACTAAGCACAAGCACAGGCTAGGTAGCTTAAACAACAGAAGTTTATTTGCTCACAGTTCTGGAGGCTAGAAGTCCAAGATCAAAGTATCAGCAAGACTGGCTTCTCCCGAGGCTTGCATACGGCTGCCTTCTCAAAGTGTCCTCATGTGGTCTATTTTCTATGTGCACATGTTCTCAATGTCTCTTTTGTGTCCAAAGTTCCTCTTTTATAAAGATACTGGTCAGAATGAATTATACCCTAAAGGTCTCATTTTAACTTAGTTACCTCTTCAAAGGCCCTATCTCTAAATATAGTCATATTCTGAGGTTATGGGGGCTAGGGCTTCAATTTACAAATTTCAGAGAAACACAACTGAGCCCACAATATGGCCTTCTTTTCTTTGGTCAGGCTAATTCCTATTTATTTTTCCAAGATTGGCCCAAGTCTTCCTATCCAGGCAGATTTCATTGCCCTGTCTCTGTGTTCCCACAGTACTTCTGTGTGCTGCTCACTCATAAACACACTATCCCAACTGTCTCTTTCCTTCTTCAGATTGTATTCTTTAAAAGCAGAGAATAAATCTCTAGCACTTAGCACAGTATCTGTCCCATTGAAGAGATTTACTAAAGATTTGATTATTTAGGGAACATAGAAGAAAGAATATGAGCTTTGAATAAAGCAGGCATGAGTTCAAATCCTGGTTCAATATGCACCTATGATTTTAAACAAGTCACTAAATGTTGATCTTCCATTCTTCATAAGGTAGTTATAGAGATAAATGGCTTAATTATAATAAAAGCATCCATTTTTAGGGTTGGTAGATAGTGAGTGAGTGAAGTTGCTCAGTCGTATCCAACTCTTTGCAACCCCATGGGCTGTAGCCTACCAGGCTCTTCTGTCCAGGGTATTTTCCAGACAAGAATACTGGAGTGGGTTGCCATTTCCTTCTCCAGATCTTCCTGACCCAGGGATTGAACCCGGGTCTCCCGCATTGTAGGCAGATGCTTTACCATCTGAGCCACCAGGGAAGCTGATGGTACATAGTAGGTGCTCGCTAAACACTAGAGAACAGATTCTGGGATTGCCTGGGTTTGAGACCCAATTTCCCCACTTAGTAGCTGACTGACCTCGGGTATGTTAACTTCCCCTCTGCTTCAGTTGCTTATCTAAATAAACATTTCTCACTGCTAATGTGGGGATGTTTACTATTATATGATCACTTAAGATCTGAAAAAATATGGCTGGATATCATGAGCAATTTAGTTCCTTCAATTATAAAGTTATTTTAAATGTGAATATTACTTAAATGCCTCAGACTTCTTACCAACCATACAAGATAGTAACTAAAGAGGTTCAAAAACTGGTATGGATGATATAAGTAAAGATCAAAATAAACATGAAATAATAAATTTTCATGTGTCTCATTCCTTATTTTGGTGTTTAAATATCTTGGGTATTGAAGTAAAAATCTTAAACAAGTTTTTCTACTCTCTGTGACTATGGATGTTAATCATTTATAACAGAGAATACTACTTCTTGGCTCAAATTTTCAATTTCAGAACCACTAAACCTTTGAACTAGAAAGGCCAATCCTATCAAGGCTTACCTAAGTAAACAGGTGGATTTGTAATGGGCTCTTAGGGTCTTAATGAAAAGCTCTGTGAAGGACAGGCATTGCAAGCAGAGAGAACACCTGGTTCAAAAGTACTAAAGCAGGGTTCATGAATTATTCTAGATATTCAAGGTATGTAGTAGGAACTAGTATTAGAAAATAATGCTGGAAAATGCTTTTTAATCATCCAACCTTTAAGGCCAGCAATTTCTGAAGTAGGTAAAAGTTACCTGACCTATAACTTTGAAGTAAGGCAGATCTAGGTATGAATCTCCACTTGTTACATAAGCAAAGTTTTAGATCCTTAGATTATGTAAGGGGGTTATTATAGTGATTAACTGATCAAATGCACATAGAGCTCATAACTGAGATGCCTGGCTGACTGGGAGGTACCTAGCCACACAGCGAACCCATGGACTGTAACCTGCCAGGCTCCTCTGTTCATGGAACTCTCCAGGCAAGAATACTGGAGTGAGTATCCATTCCCTTCTCCAGGGGAATTCTTCCTGATCCAGGAATCAAACCCAGATCTCCTGCATTGCAGACAGATTCTTTACCATCTGAGCCACCAGGGAAGCCCCATTAGTGATTAATCGATCAAATGTACGGAGAGCTCATAACTGATATGCCTGGCTGATTGAGAGTAATCAAATGTTTGTCTTTCTCACACCTGTAATCATATGAATAAACACCTACAAAATAACTTAAAACCATCTTTCACATAGTATGTATTTGCTGAGTGTCTGAGGCTTACTGAAAATGACTTAATTTTAAAAACAGAAAGCTGGCCAGTGCTTCCCCCAGCCACCCAGGCAGCCTTCCAGCTAGAGCCCCCACCTCCACATCTCCAGAAATCGAGTCTCGATCATCCTGCTCACTCTGCTGCAAGAAATCCAGACTTTCAGGGAGAGGAGGGAACATCAAACAGAAAGTCTGCAAGGACATATTTTCATCAGGAAAAACTCTCCCCAAACTGCAGAGCCTCAGGTCAGGGGGTAGGGGGCGTGGGATGGCAGAGGCTCCTTTGGTCAGATAGGTGAAGTGAAGAAGGTAGGTGGGACTTCCAAGTTTTGGAAACACCTTGGAATCTTCCCCAAGTAGCTGTCAACAGGTCTCCCCTTCACACAGACTGCTGCTGCTGCTGCTGCTAAGTCGCTTCAGTTGTGTCTGACTCTTTGCAATCCCATAGATGTCAGCCCACCAGGCTCCCCCGTCCCTGGGATTCTCCAGGCAAGAACACTGGAGTGGGTTGCCATTTCCTTCTTCAACGCGTGAAAATGAAGTTACTCAGTTGAGTCCGACTCTTAGCGACCCCATGGACTGCAGCCTACCAGGCTCCTCCATCCATGGAATTTTTCAGGCAAGAGTACTGGAGTGGGTGCCATTGCCTTCTCTGTCACATAGACAGAAGTCAACAAAAAAAGAAATCTGCCTGATTAGAAGATAAAACAACAGAAAGCTGGGATAACGGCTGAGATAAACAAGTGTCTTCATCCCTGGCCTTCCTCCTCACCAGTGTCTTTCACAATTTCTTCCCAAGTATCACCACACCAGCAGTAACATGCTATTTGGAGATCACTGTAGCTCAGACTTCCAATTCTATAGCAAAGATTAGAAGGCCAGGGGAAAAAAAATCACTGAAATAGATAAAACAAAACTGGAAGAATTCATTTCCTTTTTTACCCTGTAGTCCATTATCGCTTGATGAATTTCCAGTGAAAAGTTAGTTTTCGACGCAGAAACTGCAGGCTTAAAAAAAAAGTCCTTGGGCAAGTAACTGAGTTCACGACAATTATAATGACCTAGAAATCTTTTAAGTGTTTAGGAGACTACCTTTACTCTGGTACTAAAAGGACGTAGGGTAATATCCATTACTTACGCTTCAAACTGAAGGCAAGCGTTTTTCTTTTAAAAGACGTGTGGTGTCTGGCTCTAAATCAATTGCAAGAAAAGCCCAACTCAACACAGAAGAGCTCTTTTCCACATCCTCTCGTCTCGCTCACATCACAGATGGCAACCAAGGCTTGAGATTTAACATCCAGACACTAAAGCGGCTCATCGCTCAACGATGGGGCACCAGGTGGGTGCTGTCCGGCACAGGATGGGATGCTGCCAATCCTGAGAGGTGCACCTGGTGTGAACCCCGAGGCCAGAGCCTAATGCCCATCACTTAGCACTTACACGTGGGAAACCACCCGCTTCCCTTCACGGGGCTGAGACAAGGGGAGGACCCAGTCCTCCGATACCCCAATTCCGGGGTCCGCGCGTGACCTCCGAGAACCGGGAGGAGCGCGGGTCGGGGAAGCTCCTCCGCCTTCAAGGGAAGATGGCAAGGGCAAGTTCGGGTCGTAAACGGAAAGGTTACTCACAGGAATAACCCGGCGTCCTCCGTCCAACGCCCAGGCTCCCTCAGGGAAAAGTCTCCAATGAAACGGCAGCTGGAGAGCAGCAGCCTGAGCGGCCGCCGCTGCCAAAACCTACCTGGGCGTGGCAGGGACGGGCGGGCAACTTCACAACATCATCATTCAGCGACTTCGGTTTTGCAGCGACGCCAGGTCAATGACAGCCCCCACACAATCGGGGAAGAGAGGAGGAGACCCATTCTCCCAGCAGCCTGCACGGCGCCAGCGCACGACCTGCTGGGAATTGTAGTTTCATCTCGGCCACGCCCCTTAATTCAAAGGCCACGCCCCCCCCTGCTAGCCCTGAAGCGGGAGGCGGGAGGCGGGAAGCGGGAGGCGGGGCAGCGACCCTGGGGCCGGGGTGGGGCGAGTCCAGTCCCGGCGGGCGGCGGGGGTTTGGGGCAGAGTTCCAGGCCCACAGCCCCTGTCCGGGTCGCACCGCCCCCTTGGCTCCGCGGCACGCGCTGGGAGCGGGCCTTGCTTTCTCGCTTTGCCCCTGGGCGGGCCGGGCGCCCAGGCCCCGCACCGCTGGCCGCCTGAGGAGAACCGCTGGCCGTGGTCGCCGCCAGGGTAATGAGGGGAGGCCGGGCAGGGAGGGGAAAGGCTAGGGGCCGGTCGCGAAGTGAGGGAGCGCGGCTTAGTCCGCGCGCGCTTCGGGAAGCTCGAGGCCAGAACTCGCCGTCATACCTCCAGCCGGAGCCCGGGCGGCTGGCGGAGCCGTGGCGGGGGTCCGGCTCCGCCTGAAGAGCGGCCCCCGCACCCCGCGCAGCTCCAGTTCTGTCCTGCGTCCCGGGCCGCGCGGCGGAGAGCACCTGCGTGTGGGTAGGCTGCGCCTGCTGGGGTCGGCGGCGCCAGGTGCGCGGGTCTGGCCGCCCGCGGTGCTCTCCCGGGTCCCTGCACCCCCACCTCTGCTCTCACCTTTGGCCACACTCACCCACGCGTGGCGTTTCCAAACCCGAGACGCCCTCCGGCCCCGCTCCGTGTGCCACCTTCTGTGAGTTCGCTACAAAGTTCCCCAAAGCAGGACTCGCAAGGAAGCTTTTATATAATTGAATGCAAGCTGTGTTTTCTCCTCGTTAGTTAAGTTCAGGGTTGTGTTTTTCCCTCGTGGATTTGTTGTGTCAAGCACCTTTTCCCTCAAAACGCGACTGGAATTTGTGACAGCGCGTACCTAGCAAAAGCCTGGCCCACAGTAGGCGCCTTAGTAAATATTTTTTGAAAGCTTGAGTCACGATGCTAAGTTTGGAAAATTCTACCGAGTTGTGCGTCGCTATAGTTAAGATATTATGCGTTCCCAACATCGCTTTGAAAAGTACAGTAATTTTAAGGCTCCACAAAGAGTTAAATCGGGCTTTTTTACATTCCCTGTAACAAGGGCCTCTGTTGGATGCTTAAATTAACTCAAAACCCGAGTTCTGTAATTTGCACATTCTGATTGTTCCAGAAAGTGTTAACCTTTCAGATTAAAATTTTCAGAGGAACCATTCTTCATTCATTCTTCATTCAGATAAAGTAATTCATTTGATCTGAATCACCTAGAATAAATTTATTTACAAAGCTTTTTCCTGATTGGCTTTTTAGATACAAGTATGAGAGATCACAGTGATGTACGTGTGAATACATTCAGAAATATAAGTCTCAACTATGAATTTTTTATAAAAGATATTCATACCTAGTGAAAGCACGCAGGAGAAAATTATAACAGCAAATTTGCCCCCTCCCCCGACCCCTTACCCGGGGCAACTGCTGCCTTGACCTCAAAATGTCTTGTAAAATTATATCGTAACAGTCTGTCACATCTAAAGCAAAATCCTCTGGGATTAAGCCCCACACAGGGGCAACCCCTTTAGTACTAACAGTTTTCACAGATTGTGTGTTTCTTGTGAGTTTTCCTGAAAAATAGATAATGTAGTCGGAGAAGGCAATTGGCAACCCACTCCAGTACTCTTGCCTGGAAAATCCCATGGATGGAGGAGCCTTGAAGACTGCAGTCCATGGGGTCGCTGAGGGTTGGACACGACTGAGTGACTTCACTTTCACTTTTCACTTTCATGCATTGGAGAAAGAAATGGCAACCCACTCCAGTGTTCTTGCCTGGAGAATCCCAGGGACGGGGGAGCCTGGTGGGCTGCCGTCTCTGGGGTCACACAGAGTCGGACACGACTGAAGTGACTTAGCAGCAGCAGTAGCAGATAATGTAGTTAAAATTTTTCTTTGTTTAAGAAAAAGCTTACTATTATTATGTGGAAAAAGCAGGAAACAATCACGAGAACTAGGAAATTCAGTTAATCACCACATCTCTAATCTTGGCTTGTGGAAATGTATGCTGCAAGTGGTCTGGACCTTGTTTGCCTGGGTCACTAGTGAGTGTCTCCAGTGCCCAGCACAGCACCTAACCCATGACAGCCATTCATTAAACACTGTGGTAAGAATACTTGATTGTTTCAGATAGCAGTGTAATTACTTTCTGCATGTGAATGGTTTCTTCATTTACTTGGATATTTTTTTAGATTACTAGAAGTGAGAATTTTATAGAATCAAAAGGTATGAATGTTTTTATGGTTATCAAAACATTGCCAACTTCCTTTCCAAATGAGCCCTACCATTTGGTACTGCCACCAGTAATAACTGAGTGTACCTTTCAGAGCATCGCCTTAAGCTCTTATATGGATACGGTATTTGGTAATTCTCACTACTTTCAGATGAAGCATTTCATTTGATCTGAACCACCTGGAAAGTGGGCAGGGCAGGTATTGTATTATCCCTTTTGTAACACAGCAAACATCAGTGCCGCCTTTTTATAATGAATGGCAGGAGACAAAAATAATCAAACCCTGTCAGGCCCCCCTCACCCCTCCCCAACACACACACCCATTTTTACCTTTGGTCTGTAGTGAATATCATGAACAAAATGACTTCTTTCCTTAACAATAAAATTAGATGCTGGTCTATAACTTCTGTGGTTTACAAAATCCTTTTCTTTGCCATTTGTTCAGATGTTTGCAGATGCCTTGATTGAACTTGGGAATTTCATTAAAATGAAATGAGTCACAATTTAGGTGAAAGAGAAATTGGGTAGGTGTAAGGGAATACCTCGCACTAGGAAATTTAGAACATTGCCACCCTTTCTATGCAGAAAGATCTGGGAAATTTTGGTGATGCTTTTGTAGCTTCTTGAATGTAAATCTAGTAAGTTACTATTTTAAACCTCTGCATCTGTTGGAGTCTTCATAAACTATTAATATGCCATCAGTGAAAGTGGACAGGAATTATTTGTATAATCAGCATATTTTTCATATCTGTCAATAAATTCCAAGAAGAATGGAAATGAGCACTAAGAATCATAAAGCAAAAAAATTCAACTTACAGAAAATATTTTCACATGAAAACTGAAAAAAAATTTTTGTAAACATATGGCAAGAAGAAAATGTTATTAATTCCTAGTCTGTTACTAATCCTGATTCTTTCCCAAATTTGCTAAATTTGGGAAATTTAATGACCCTAAATGATTTAATAGGTAATGAATTGATAAGGAAGCTTTGGAAGATTCAAAATTTACTTATAAGTGAACCATTGGAAATTCTTGGGCATCATTTGTAGTAAAAGTGGGTCCAAAATTGCCTTTTGTATTGTTTTTACATTTTGCTTAGGATTCTTGAAAAAAGTAGTACAGATAAAGAAGAACAGATGCAGGTAATCAAGGCTTTGGAAATATTCAGAAACTCCTTTCAACTGCACTTTGCCTTTGTGATGGAAATCTGTGAAAGTGAAAGTCACTCAGTCACGTCAGGTTCTTTTCGACCCCATGGACTATACAGTCCATGGAATTCTCCAGGCCAGAGCACTGGAGTCAGTAGCCTTT
This sequence comes from Cephalophus harveyi, assembly GCA_006410635.1. NCBI lineage: Eukaryota > Metazoa > Chordata > Mammalia > Artiodactyla > Bovidae > Cephalophus > Cephalophus harveyi. Next base: position 73,993 of record SJYT01017668.1, read on the forward strand.
CCCTTCTCCAGGGGATCTTCCCAACCCAGGGATTGAACCCAGGTCTCCCGCATTGCTGGTGGATTCTTTACCAGCTGGGCCACCAGAGATGCCCAAGAATACTGGAGTGGGTAATATCTGATATCTCTTGTGATACCAGGTCCGAAATAGCGTTCGGTAAACAGAAATGCTCTTTAAGAACACCTTTCAGAAATGTCAGTAGTCCTTGTGTCAGAGAACAGCTGCCCAAATAGTGGTGGGTTTTGGCAGCAAGATGTTTAAGGAATTGTTATGTAAATATGTTATTTTGCTTCTGTTTTTTATACTAGGATATTTCAGTGTCTTGAAGATTAAAGCAGAAATCTTCTTTGGAGTAGATGGATTTTTGTTACTTTCTGTGAACTAAAGCGATTCAATGTCTCTTTTGGTAAGTTTTTATAAATGTGGATCTAATTTTGTATCAACAGAGTTAGATATTAGTGTAAAGCCATAAGAGAAGGAGTAGTCTGATGGAATATTCTTATGCTCTGAGATGTTATTTTGATCTGAATGACTTCTGGTCTTTAAACATAAGTTAAGTTCTCACTGAGTTTTTGTCTCTAAAAAAGAGCTTCTCCTATACTTTTTGATATACTCCCTCCATTCCTTTGTCCCATCCACACTTTTTCTCATACATTTACTATCCTTAGATATTCCTCTTCCATCCAGCCTTATTCTTTAAATCTTTCAGAAATCCCTTTTTACAAGTTACCATTTGACTAAAGGTAAGCAAAATAGTATGAAAAATAAGCCCCTTGACTTAGCAAGACAAGATACATTTGGATCAATGTATAATATGATATGTAGATACTAACTTGGTTTTTGTTTTGTATGAAGTTCATGGTGTCTAGTCTAGATTAAGTAGTTTTAGGACTTTCATTGTGTCTTATATATAATATAATACTTTATTTGAATATTTAAATTATTAAAGCAGTGATCTTTTAAAAAGTGGTGGGTGTATATGTAATTTTCAAATACTTGAATATATCTCTCTTAGTCTTCAAAATTGTTAGTGATTGCCAGGGCAGGTGGTATAATCCTCATTTAGAGTTTGGCCTAAGATTGCAAAGAATTAGAGGCAAGAATCAAACTCATATCTGCCAATTCACTCCATCAGTTGCCAAATCTGAGAGGCAGAACTACGAAGTTAGGAGACTATATTGTTGGTTATTTAGAAAATATAGAATGCATTCACTTTGTGTTTAAAGTAAAGTTTATCTACCTAAAAGGGAAGCTTTTTATATCTGGAAAATACATTGAGGTGAAATATTACCTCATTTTTCTAAAGCAGGATCTGCAGACTTTTTCTTTAGAGGGTCAGGTAGGATTTGTGTGCTATATGATCTCCATTAAATTACTCTTTTGTTATAAAAGCAGCCATGGGCAATATGAGTTAAATGCAAATAAAGGTATCTGTGTTTCTGTAAAACTTTACACACTAAAACAGGTGGTGGGTCAGATTTGATTCATGGACCATTGTTTCTGCTCTAAAGGATTATCTAAGATTTAACAATTTTATGTCAGTTTGTAGGTTGGATGAGATGTAAGGGGGCTTTTGATAGATGAAGATCCTGAGATTCAAAGGGCTATGTGGTTGCCTAGGTTTCCAAATTTGGGGAGAAAGACATCTTACTTAATCTATTATTTCATAATTATGGATTTTCTTTGAAAAATAGAATTTGATAGTGGGTCATTTATATTTGTTCAGTTTGTTAATAATTTTAGTTTATATTCTTCTTGCAATGATGAAATATTTAAACTCTTTTGAATCAAAACCTTCATGTTTTCTCCTCAATGAGATATTTGTGTAACTCAGGTAAAGTTAAGGAAGGATTCTTCCCTGTTCAAAGTTTACTGTCTGTTTAACAGGTAGGAAATGGTGTTTCCAAAGGAGCAGCAAGTAACAAAATTCCACACTCTTAGAAAAAAAGCACGTGTTCAGCGTAAACCATGTTTTTTGCACAGTTTAGGCACTCTGATCCATTCTTATCAAGGAATGGTGGGAACCCTCCCAAAATCCGAGTTCCTAGATACCAGCCAAGTGTCAGCCTTGCAAGCAGGCCTTTCCAAGGATAGCAGTTTTAGGCCTGCTATGTTAACCCTTTTCCACACAAAATATTAATGATTATTGTGAAAGATTCAGGGTAAATGTTGGAAAATATATTTAAGTACCAAATAACGTATAAATGACCTAACTGGTGTTTATTTTTTATATGAACAACAATAGTATCTTCAAAAACTGTTTTATTATAAATTTTATTTACCCTAGACAAACCAGTAGAACTTTGCAAAGGAAATGATTCTACAGCTATCTAGGCATTCTTAGCTCCTGTTCTTCGAGGGCAAATTTTACATAAAATGGTGGAGATCTATTTAAGATTATTGTAGTAAGATCAATAACATATACATACTATAGGAATTCAATTTAATCAGTAATTTAGGCTAACTGAGAAAATTATTAGTTTGATTAGTGAGAAATTATGGCATATTTTTAGAGAAAGGATTTTGGTTTGATTAAGTGACTGAAACCATTAAGTAGACATGGATGGATTTATCTTAAAGACTCAGTTGATATTATACTTTAGTAGTGAAAAGTGAAAGTGTTAGTCATTCAGTCGTGTCTGACTCTTTGTGACCACATGGACTGTAGCCCATGAGGCTCTCTGTCCATGGAATTCTCCAAGGAAGAATACTGGAGTGGGTAGCCTTTCCCCACTCCAAGGGATCTTCAGGACTCAGGAATCAAACACAGGTCTCCCGTATTACAGGCATATTCTTTACTGTCTGAGCCACCAGGGACCCAATTATACATTAATGTTCATATAAAAATGAATGTTCATGAGATGCTTGACATTAATTAAAAATCTCTTTCATATAGCTTGTTTATACTTTTTTGGGGGGGCACATTTTCTTCCTAAATAAGTAACAGCAGCTTCACATTGCTAACATGTTTAGGTGTTACATTTCCTTATTGACCGTATGTGATAATAGAACCTCGAGTTAAAATGCAGGAAAATGTAAATTGTGATAATGGAACTAAGTTTCTTAATTTGATTTGAGTTGATTAGAGATCTTTATCACTTTAGAAAACAACATTGGTTCCAAGTATACTCAATATGTGGTTTAAATATAGATAAACATGGTTCCTACACCTGAGGAAAAAAAATCTGAGGATCAAGATAAAATGATATGAGTACAACGAAATAATCTCTAGCTAAACACTCAGAAGAAAACTGCAAAGATGATGAAAAAGTTAAATACTAGCACCTGCAGTAAGAATGAATAGATATTTCCTCCAGGATAGAGAACAAGAGTCAGAGGTAGCACCAAGTAACACTATAGCAGATACGAAGTTTGTCTTCTGCATACCCAGCTGCTTCTCCCTTCTCCCCCAGTATGAATCCTGGCTCCAGTTCAGGCTCCTGCATGTTTCCCCTTCTCTCTGTTCCTCACTTTGTATCCATGTGCCACCCTTACAGTGTTTTTTATTTTTCACTTATTTAATATATTTCTGGCTTTACAGGATTGTTTCTGCACTTCACGAACACAAGTTGAATCACTCAGACCTGAAAAACAGTCTGAAACCAGTACCCATCAAAATTTGGTAAGAAAATGGTTGAGTACAAATGTTCTTCTGCCTCCTGTAATGCTATTTTATAGAATATAATTCTTAGTTCTCCTTTACCTCTTTTTCTTTTCTTCCTACTCTTTTTCCTTCCTCTACTTAAGCTGTTCTCCAGAAGTCTATAATTGATCTCTGCTCTTCTGCCTAAACAGACTCTCCCTAAGCAGTCTCACAGGCTCCTGTGGTTTCAGTTGCTCAGATTAATGGCATCCCACTCCAGCACTCTTGCCTGGAAACTCCCATGGACGGAGGAGCCTGGTAGGCTGCAGTCCATGGGGTCGCTGAGTCAGACACGACTGAGCAACTTCACTTTGACTTTTCACTTTCATGCATTGGAGAAGGAAATGGCAACCCACTCCAGTGTTCTTGCCTGGAGAATCCCAGGGATGGCAGAGCCCAGTGGGCTGCCATCTGTGGGGTCGCACAGAGTCGGACACGACTGAAGCGACTTAGCAGCAGCAGCAGCAGAGGTACCTAAGGTTATCCTTCAGGTTGATAGGGGACCTGGTCATCAGGCAGGACTGATGATTCTCAAATTTTTACCTGCAGCTTTGACTCTTTCCCAGGTATCAGATGTGTCTATAGAATACCTCTGGCTAGAGTTTTGAAAGCTGTCTCTATAGCAATTGAGTAAAGCCTTAATGTTCTCTTAGACCTCACTGACCTATTGAATTTCCAGCTTTGGCAAATGAAAATCCATCTGCTAAATCACCCTCACTGAGAACTTTGTAGTTATCCTCACACTGCCTCTCCCTTTGCCCTCACATCTAGTTATATACCAAGTCTTTGAAATGCCCGTGAGTCCATCCCCTCCTTCACCTGATCACTGTTACTACTCAGATCTCATCATCTCTCCTCTGGACTATTGTAGGTAAACTCATTGCTCGTAGTTTCCTAGTCATACATATAACCTCTTATGATCTCCCACTTAGGTCAGTATTCAACACTGTTACCTGAACAGGCCTGTTTGTGCCACTTTCCAGCTTTAAAATTGCCATTGATTTCCTAAATCCTATGGGATAAAGCCTAAATTTCTTAATGTGGTATAAGGACTTTTAATGGTATGGAATATGTCTGATTTTCAAGTTTCATTTATTGTTACTGAGTCTTAGGACATACTTTTATTTCTGCTTGAAATACCCTTCTCAATTTTCTGCCTCTAAAATTCTTCCTCTTGCTTAAAGAATTGGCTCAAATATCACATCTGAAGCCTTTGCTCTTATATTTTTAATTCTGTTATGCTCCTGCAGATCTTAGACATCCTCATAAAAAGTCATTTACTATATTAATCTCACAATGATTGATGTATATATGTCTCCACATGAACCCCCTCAAAATAGGCATCCTGTCTTCTTTATCATCCCTGGGTAATAACTGATACATTAAATAATATTTAAAAAAACATGCTGATAAATAAATGTTTCTTTGGGATCTTCCACCTTTAATCTCTAAATATTTATTATATAATTATTTCTATAACATAGAACCTGCCTTGCAAATACCTTAGTCCTACAAAATAGAGTGATCTTACTTAGTTTTGTTTATAAATTTATCCTGATCTTATCTTCAGTTGTCATCATTTTTGTCATTTCACTTTTTACTCACCGTGAACTCCCTGATGTTCAAGCTGGCTTTAGAAAAGGCAGAGGAACCAGAGATCAAATTGCCAACATCCGCTGGATCATGGAAAAAGCAAGAGAGTTCCAGAAAAACATCTACTTCTGCTTTATTGACTATGCCAAAGCCTTTGACTGTGTGGATCACAA
>SJYT01017672.1:0-21381 GCA_006410635.1 Cephalophus harveyi
AGTGTGATTATATTGACTAGTTTTCTGTGAGTATGGTTTCAGTATGTCTGCCCTCTGATGCCCTCTTGCAACACCTACCTTATTTGGGTTTTCTTACCTTGGGTGTGGGGTATCTCTTCACCACTGCTTCAGCAAAGCACATCCGCTGCTCCTTACCTTGGATGAGGGGTTTCTCCTTACCGTTGCTGTTCCTAACCTTCACAGGCCCACTGATCCTTGGGTTGGTCCTCCTGGCCGCCGACCCTGGCCTCGGGCGTGGGTGGCTCCTCTTAGCTGCTGCCCCTTGCCTCGGGCTCATGGTGGCTCCCCGGGGTCACCACCCCTGGCCTCAAGCTCGAGGGGGCTTCTGCCAACTGCACCTGACCTCAGACACGGGTTGTCTCCTACCGGCCGCCCCTGACCTCGGACGCGGGGTAGCTCCTCTCGGTTGCCGCCCCGACCTCAGCACAGGGTAGGTCCTCTCGGCCGTTCCTGCGCTGTCGCAGCCTGGCACTCTAGGCTGCTGCCCCCGACCTCGGACCTGGGGCAGCTCCTCCCTACCGCACGCGGACCGCGTGTAGTGCGCCGGCCCGGCTCTCGCGGTCTCGCACTTGCTGCAATTAAGAGTTTGCATGGCACAACTAAAAAAAGATCTCACATACTGCAACCAAGACCTGGTGCAGCCAAATAAATAAAGATAGTAAAATGAGTGTGTCCCGTATCCCCAGAGGAAAGTACAAAGTAGGTATTATAATAGCAGATCTGTCAAGCTAGTGCTCTAAGGCAGTTCTCTGCCTTTGTTTCAGTGGTCCCAGAAAACTAAGATCATGGCATCTGGTCCCATCATTTCATGGAAAATAGATGGGGAATCAATGGAAACAGTGTCAGACTTTATTTTGGGGGGCTCCAAAATCACTGCAGATAGTGATTGCAGCCATGAAATTAAAAGATGTTTACTCCTTGGAAGGAAAGTTATGACCAACCTACATAGCATATTCAAAAGCAGAGACATTACTTTGCCAACAAAGGTCCATCTAGTCATGCTATGATTTTTCCTGTGGTCTTGTATGGATGTGAGAGTTGGACTGTGAAGAAAGCTGAGTGCCAAAGAATTGATGCTTTTGAACTGTGGTGTGGAGAAGACTCTTGAGAGTCCCTTGGACTGCAAGGAGATCCAACCAGTCCATCCTAAAGGAGATCAGTCCTGGGTGTTCTTTGGAAGGACTGATGCTGAAGCTTCAATACTTTGGCCACCTCATGCGAAAAGTTGAGTCATTGGAAAAGACCCTGATGCTGGGAGGGATTGGGGGCAGGAGGAGAAGGGGACGACCAAGGATGAGATGGCTGAATGGCATCACCAACTCGATGGACGTGAGTGTGAGTAAACTCCAGGAGTTGGTGATGGACAGGGAGGCCTGGTGTGTTGCGATTCATGAAGTCGCAAAGAGTCGGACTTGACTGAGCGACTGAACTGAACTGAACTGAGCCGAAAATAAATTGTAATGTGAATATATGTGTGTATGTTACATGGCTACAAAACTTTTACTGTTTCTTACTCTTTTTTAGATTGCATCTTTCTTACATTTTGTCATCCCCAAATCCTTATTTTCTGAAATAAATTATGGTTGTAAATATTTTAGTGTTCTTTGTTTTGTTTTGTTTTCTTTAAAAAAATGACTTTCCTTCTTTCTCAAAATTAAAATGCCTTGGTCTCAAAAATTCTTCAGAATTTTATTTGTGTTTCAGCAATACAAAATTCTGAAAACTGTTGTTATTTGTTACATATGTGTGCATCAGAACACCCCTTTCTCTTCAGTTGTTACACTGAATCTTCAGTGATGTTAACCTGAGACTGAGCAAGGGGTATGCAGTCACATTGTGGATGGCTGGAGCAATGTGATCAATTCCAATAATCACTTTACTTAATATCCATTGTCTGTTAGGAAAGGCGAACTTTTGACCTGTATCTGAGCTTTCTTTGCCTCTGTGGCTTCTGGCTTCTTTGATGTCCTTTTATTAAATGATTTTTTCTGAATTTATATTTAATTCATATTCTCCCAAAAGAAAATGAAGAATATGACTATCAAATTGTTTAATTCTTGGATGGAATTTTGAAAACAATCTATTAATTTTACACAGTTTTTGACTAAAGCAAATGGTTCTGACAAACCTCACATCTGATCTCTTTCAAGGCAATGAGTTTCTCATTGATCTCCTAGGCTGATAGCCTGGAAAAAGTGGATTGATAAGTAATCAGCAATCATGAAAATAAATCCATAGCACTGTATTTTGGAAACTCACAGTCAAAAATAGCAAACAAAGAGATGATTATCAATTACTATAGATTTCTATATTGGAAAAGACTTTACAGGAAATTAAATTAGTGAGTTCATTAAATATAAATAAATACTAACATTCAAATGGACAGCAGGAGCATTAGCAATATTTTTTATTACTAGACAAGGAACACTGCAAATGAATTTAGAATAGATTTGTATTTTCATGAAATCTACATCATCTCAACCATTTTATATAGATTTTAGCACCCACAAATGCAATGCATATCCTTTTCTCTTTATCATGATACAAATATCTTTAAAAATATGCATTCTCTTATCTATTTGTTCTGAGTTTACTTGATGTTGAGTTAAATCATTCTAAATACATCATAATAAAAAAACTGACAAAAATTTGCAAAAAAACTTAATATTTGAGAAAGTTACCTAATTTATTGTTTCATTATTATTTGCCAAGTGCTCTGCTATGAGATTATATATACATGTATATAAATCATCATATCAATCACATAAACTATCATTATTATTTTTATTCAAGAAAAGAAAAACTATGCTGAAAGATATTTTAAATGCCTAACTAAACTGTGTATTACTATAGGTAGAAATTTAAACCCAGAATCATCTTCCAGTCTTCTGCTTCCATCTATAATTACTTGTATAAGACAGACTCTTCTGCCAAGAAGCTACTAAATCTGGCTAGAGTTAAAACAAACAGACAAACTGCAGTTTGAAAGAACCTTGGAGTGGACAAGGAAGCCAAGGTTTGAGGGGCCACAAACCTGAAGAGAGAAAACCACCATTTTATTTTTTTTTAATTTAAATTTTATTTTTTACTTTACAATACTGTATTGGTTTTGCCATACATTGACATGAATCCACCATATGTGTACATGAGTTCCCAACCCTGAACCCCCCCTCCCACCACCCTCCCCATATCATCTCTCTGGGTCGTCCCAGTGCACCAGTCCCAAGCATCCTGTATCCTGTATCAAACCTAGACTAGTGATTCATTCTTACATGATAGTGTACATGTTTTAATGCCATTTTCCCAAATCATCCCACCCTCTCCCTCTCCCACAGACTCCAAAAGTCTGTTCTTTACATCTGTGTCTCTTTTGCTGTCTCGCTTACAGGGTTATCATTACCATCTTTCTAAATTCCATATATATGTGTCAGTATACTGTATTGGTGTTTTTCTTTCTGGCTTACTTCACTCTGTATAATTGGCTCCAGGTTCATCCAAGTCATTAGAACTGATTCAAATGTATTCTTTTTAATGGCTGAGTAATACTCCATTGTGTATATGTACCACAGCTTTCTTATCCATTCATCTGCTGATGGACATCTAGGTTGCTTCCATGTCCTGGCTATTATAAACAGTGCTGCGATGAACATTGGGGTACACGTGTCTCTTTCAATTCTGGTTTCCTCGGTGTGTATGCCCAGCAGTGGGATTGCTGGGTCATAAGGCAGTTCTATTTGCAGTTTTTTAAGGAATCTCCACACTGTTCTCCATAGTAGCTGTACTAGTTTGCATTCCCACCAACAGTGTAAGAGGGTTCTCTTTTCTCCACACCCTCTCCAGCATTTATTGCTTGTAGACTTTTGGATAGCAGACATTCTGACTGGTGTGAAATGGTACCTCATTGTGGTCTTGATTTGCATTTCTCTGATAATGAGTGATGTTGAGCATCTTTTCATGTGTTTGTTAGCCATCCATATGTCTTCTTTGGAGAAATGTCTATTTAGTTCTTTAGCCCATTTTTTGATTGGGTCGTTTATTTTTCTGGAATTGAGCTGCAGGAGTTGCTTGTATATTTTTGAGATTAGTTGTTTGTCAGTTGCTTCATTTGCTATTATTTTCTCCCATTCAGAAGGCTGTCTTTTCACCTTGCTTATAGTTTCCTTTGTTGTGCAGAAGTCTTTAATTTTAATTAGATCCCATTTGTTTATTTTTGCTTTTATTTCTAGTATTCTCGGAGGTGGATCATAGAGGATCCTACTATGATTTATGTCGAGAGTGTTTTGCCTATGTTCTCCTCTAGGAGAAAAACACCATTTTAAACAGCTTTCCATTCACCGCTGATTTTTTTTTTTTCACTTAGGACATTTGCCAGTCCCAAGACAAGATAAAGAGGCTGAGCAGAAAACAACATCATAGATTTCATGGCCAACTCACTAAGATGGTACGGAAAAAATAGTAGTGGTCATGGTTACCATGGCAGCAGGAATTTGAGAAGCCAAATTAGGAGAAAAGGAAACCATAGAGAAATGAAGTGCCATTGGTATACCTCTCCCCTCAAGTCTGAACCAATTCTTCATCTTTGCGTGGAGTGAAAGAAAAATCAAGAAACGCGGAGGAAAATGTTTGATAAAGCCTGAAACACTCAAGAGTGCTTAACAATCTGACAGTACTAGGCTGTCCACCAAAAGGGAGAAGCCCTGAAAAAGCCCAGCCTTTCCGCTGAGACCACTGGCAAATCATGTAGGAGTTAGAACAGAGTAGAAGCAGATGAGGGCTACCAAAGAGTAAAAGCAGCTTAGAAAAGTTTTTAGTCTCAAATTGGATTAAAGTGATCTACCTATTTTTTACCTGCCTACCAAATGAATATTAAAAATTTTAAATGAATATTAAAATACCTCTCTGAATAAAGGTAACATCATCAGAGTCTTCATCACTTTTTGACATGCAAAGATTGACACTCAGTTAAAAAATCACCAGGCATGACAAAGACAGAAATGAATTATCAAAAACCAAAAGAAAGACATAGACAATAGAAGCAAACCCCGGTGGCCCAGATGGTAAAGCGTCTGCCTGCAATGCGAGAGACCCAGGTTCGATCCCTGGGCTGGGAAGATGTGCTGGAGAAGGAAATGGCAACCCACTCCAGTACTCTTGCCTGGAAAATCCCATGGATGAAGAATCTTGGTGGGCTACAGTCCATGGGGCGGCAAAGAGTCACGTTCACGTTCACCAGTGGTTAAGATTTTAGAGCTATCAGAAACAAACTTTAGAACAACTTTGATTAAAATGTTCAAAACCATTACAAAAATATATACAGTGATTGACTTTACCAGAGGGATGACATCTGAAAATAAAGATGAATATTTTCAACCCAAAGTATAATTTCTGAAACTAAAAACTTAATAGATATATGCAACAGCAGGAAAGAGAAACAGCGACTAGAATAATCCTCAGTAAATGGAGACCAACACCTGCTTCTTCTTTTAGTGTCATCACACTTGGCCTTACTTCTCTTTTGAAGGACTTGAGTTTCTTGTGACTGACTCCTCACATTAGATCTCAACATCAATATCACTTTTTCAGAGAGGTCTTCTACAATTACTCAATGTAATAGGTCTCCTCTTGTTCTACTTACCTATCCATCACACTTTCCTTTTTGTTTCCTTTAAAACACTTCTCAGTGCAAAAGACTTTAGCTAATAACATTGATAGGTTTAAGGATAATAAAATTTATATGTGTAAGCTCCAATACTTTGTCCACCTCATGCAAAGAGCAGATTCATTGCAAAAGACTGATGCTGGGAAAGATTGAGGACAACAGGAGAAGGGGGCGACAGAGGATGAAACGGTTGGATGGCATCACTGACTCAATGGGCATAAATTTGAGCAAACTCCAGGAGATGGTGAAGGACAGGGAAGCCTGGTGTGCTGTTCATGGGATCGCGAAGAGTCAGACATGACTTAGCAAATGAACACCAACAACAAAGTACTATTTTTCCTATTTAAGCTTCGGTAAATTACTTACCTTCTCTGAATACAACTGTTTCTTCACATAATAATAATAGCAATTTGCCTGATTTATTTAAGTTAAATATTATTATTGACTAAATGAAACAATGTTGATAAAGCACCTGGCTCAATGTGAAGGTAATTTTCATTTTATCAAAGAGTAAAACAACATTTTGAAGAGTTGAGGCTATTTGGGAAAGTAACTGATACCTAAGGAGTAGCTACAGTGGAAATAGCTGCCTCACAGTAGAAACCATAATAGGCCTGATGTGAGATGTGTTGGAATCAGTTCTTATTTTAAAGCTTACCTATGTGATAGCATTGTTCTGTCCATTTTCAGAATTATTAATATAAAGATAAAAAATGTACACATCATAATTCTGAAAATTAAAAGGAGAAAAGTTTCAACATAAGCTTGGTATTATCTTAAATCTGCCCACCACATAATTCACTAACCATTCCCCAATTTATCAAATATTCTAGAATTTCCATTGTCCAAAAATTGATTGTCATTTCTCTTTTGAGGTTCAGTAATATATATTTTGACATCTCTCTACTTTACTGTACTTTGATCAACCAGAGAAAGATATAGAAATGAGGTTCCTATCTGGAAGTTTGCCAAAATCACACTGATTTTATAATTAAATGCTATTTCCTACATGAAGCATTTAATTCTAAGATGCCCAGGTATTGAAAATGATGTTGTTAAGTTTAAAAGAAGGTAAATTATCATTGTTTCCTTAAATAAAACATTAGTGAGGTTGGCTTGAGATCACTGAAGAGATCATTTATGGTGAGAACATTTTTTCATTCATTGTCCTAAGCAGATATATACAAAACTGATTTTGTATTCTCTAAATAAGGACTTACAGGCCATAAGGTCTCTGTTGGAACTACTCAACATTACAGTTAAAGTTTAAAAGCAATCATAGACCATATATAAACAAGTAGAATGGCTATGATCCATTAAAACTTTATTTACAAAAACAGGCAACCAACTCTTGGCATATAATTTTCTTACCTCTATTTTAAGTGATTAAGAAATTGCTATGAGGAAAAATAAACATATAGACAAGGAAATGCTTTGTCTTTTTAAGAAAAATAATTTATCATAAATCGATGATATAGAAGTTTTTTCAGATAACCCAAACTCTAATAAAGAAAAATAAAGAATTAATCCTTACTTGCACCAGAAAGTTGCTAACTGTACATATAATGTGTTCTTTTTTTCCCCTGAACACACAAACACCCTTGCAGTGAAGTATGGCTGCAGTTTGGCCAACAGAAATGGGCAAATGTTTTTAAGATGAATCATTTCTAGGTTTGGGTCATAAAATTCCCCCATGTATAATCTTTACCTACTTCTCCATCTGTCAACCAGATGCAGAGGATCCAGCAAAACACTGAGACACCAGGAGATGGAGAAGCCTGAGTCACTAAGTGACTATGTGAAACACAACCCCTAACCCCTTCATGCCATCAACTGAATACTATTGGCGTGACAATTAACTTCCATTTTACCAACTTAACAATATATCAGAGTTGACATTTTACCAACTAGTATTAACAACCATAAAACACAAATTGGTACTAGAAGACCTAAATGCATAGAACTGACTTAATATGTTGGCAGCAGGTGGCAAGGACACAGATGTAGTAGGCCTTTGACTAGAGACCCTGCTCTGCCATGTGAAACACCAAAAATGGGGGGCTGAGATTGGAAAAATCAAGAATGTGTGTTGGTTAGCTTATTTGCCTCTAACAAGGTATTACAAGATAGAGATGCACTCAGACAATGACTGACTGGCTTTCGTGGTAAGAGCAAGGCCTCTGTAGTTGGTAAAAGACAGTGTTGAAGGTCAGAAATGGATAAAACTGAAAAAAAAGAAAATTTGAGTGCCACGGGCCTAGAAAGATTTCTCAGTTGACCCAAGTACTTGATCTTGTAGCAAAGATCAGATGATCAGATTAAGGGTGTTACTGTTCTGCTTAAGATTACTTTTTTCCTAATTACCTCTAATTGTCTGCTTTATAAAGGAGCAAAAACAGGGAAAAGAGTGAGGGGTGAAAGAGAAAATTAAAGATGAGAACAAAAGAAAGAAATCACACTTGAGAATTACGTCTAGAAAAAACTTGGATGTGAAAACTGGCCCATGAAGCAGGATGGCAGGAAGTAACTTAAAGGTTTCTTGGTTTTAAAGGGGGGTTATTTCCACAAAAACCACAAACCTGGCCCAAAAAGTATTTTAGTGTCTAAGCCTTAGATCAACTTGTGGGTCCAAAGGCAGGAAGGGGATTGTGAAAGCTCTTCAGTTCCCAAAGCTGATGGTGATGAATAAAAGAGGAAAATGCAGCATGGAACTAGAAGCCTTGGAGAACATCTCCCAGAAAGTAGAATCTAAGTTCAGATTGTTCTCCCATTCCTCTCTTGTCCCAGTGAGAAACCACCACAAAGCTATGAAATGAAACAGAAATATTTCAAATAGGTCCAGTTCAAACAAAGAGGAAAAAAAGCATTTTGAGCATTGCTGTGTATAACAATGATACAACTTATAAAACTGCATACTTGTGTATGTGTGCATCACGGATATGTGTGTGCATGCATGTACACATACATATATATACACACGTAGCTTTTAAGAAAACAATATATGCTTATATATTTTGTAGTTCATAGGCCACGATTCTAATCTCTGCAAATGTAGCCAACGCCTTGGGCATGTCCTTGCCTTTGGCACACTCCAGGTGAAATTCCTCCTTGGTCCTTCTCAAATCGTCCTCTCATAGGACCTTGTGCATGTCTTCTGTCAGTAGAGAAACTCCTCCAAGTACACTCATCAAAATCAAGTAAGCACTGGTCATTCTGCTTTGTCATCCCTAACACAAAACCACCTTCTGAGTGATTGCTGAGCTATTTCAGTTATAGATTGAGATGCTTAAAATCTATTCTTCATAAAAATATTATTTTATTTTATTTATTTATTTATTTTATTTATTTTTATTTTTATTTTATTTATTTATTTATTTTATTTATTTATTTTATTTTTTATTTATTTATTTATATTTATTTATTTTATTTATTTTATTTTAATTTACCAATACAATATTGTAAAGTAAAATAAAGTAAAATTTAAAAAAATAAAAATAAAAAATAAATAAAGCACATTAATATGTTTGTAACTAGAAACAAAACAATGATATAACCCAGACACAGTACATTTTTAATTCCTTTATAGTGATTGATCATCTTAGATAATTAAAAGTTAATGACCTGAAAAAATAGCAAAAGCTTAAGCAAGTATATTATTTGTTTTTATCCCTATTTGGATTGCATAATCCAAATGACTTATAAATATTACTATCTTTTATTGTAAAAAAATGATTTTCACTTCAAATGCCACAATATAGGAAAGCCATAGGGACACTATGTCATATTTTATACCTTATGATGCTGGGGATACAGAAAATAACTGTAAATCTCTGATATATTTCCATGAAATTTTAGTATAAAACATATTTTTACTTTTTCATTACATTTGCAACTATAAATGCAGAGAAAGTAACTTTAAATTTGACACTAAGAAAAGTACAACAGATTCTGAGACATTTATCCTTGCATATATCTTTTATTTAGATATTTTAATAAACAAGCCAATCCAAAAGATTATTAAATTGTGTTGGAACAAGAGCTAAGATTTAATCCACAAAAGCACATCCTTAATATTTACCAGTTGTGTTAAGTCAGAATACTTCCAGGATGTGAATTGCAGGAGTTTCCAACATTGTGTCTTGGGGCTTTGGGCAGAAAGCACTCTGGATGTGGTTCAGAAATCACTTTCTCTCATCTTTACTCTTTACTTTAGTTTTGGCTTGATGTGTTTGAAAAGCAAAAGAGAGCTAAGTGGCAGTAAAAATAAAGTAGATTCATTATCTGTTTTCAAAATTTTAGATAGCTTTAAAAAGTTACCACATTTGAAAAAGCAAATTAAAAAATAGAAACATCACATGGACTTAAAACTCATCTCATACAACAGATGACAAAGGCCAATGAAAGAAAGTAAAGCTTTATGAATAGAGTTCAATAAGAAAAGTAAAGGTGAGAATAAATGCATATTTACCTTGGGCACCACCCAGCAGTGCACCGAGCTCTTTGACAGGTGATAAAGATACAACTTGGCACAATCAGCAATTATTTTGGGCACCTACAAAAAAGGTAGTGAAGCAGAAAAATCTGTCCAAAAATTAATCTGCAGCTGTACAACACAGTGCTTCATCAGCTCCAGGCTGTGATATGAAGCACCGTCAGGTATGTGGAAGTTTCTTAAATATCAGACCATCAAAATAAATTTTTAACAATTGAGTGAAGAACAGACGGGCTCCCTGTTAATAAATAGATGCTGTATATAAACAGAGGTACACTTTTTTCATATATTTTATCTTCCATAAACTTAAGAATCATATTGATTTTACTAGCAAGATATATTCAAGAAATTTGATTATGTACAACCCCAAATAATTTCACCCTTTTCAGCAGCACAGTTTTTGTAGAACCAAGGTTAACAGTCATAAGGAGTTTCTGGGTACCCAGTTCAGGTGTTTGAGGATGCCCCTGCTTGAAATATGGCGTGGAGGCCCAATCATGGGTACCAGTCACTCTTGTCATGACTAATTAGATATTGCCTCCATTTCCCAGCTTCCACCAAAGCAAATTTTGATTTCACAAATGCACAGGATATCCTGTCCTTAGTGCTGACCTGCATATGTTAAAATCTGTTGTTCCAGGAGGAATAATAAAAAATTACATCCTATACACAATAACCCTTGGCATAGTTTTAACCAAGCAGTTGGTGATTCCGCTTGATATTCAGTAAAACTTTTAAACAAAGTGGGAAGGAGATTTACTTTTAATAAGAATTTATAGAATCACAAATATATAGTAAAACTGATTTTTTAAATAAGTGAAAGGATTATGGCACTGGTGATTTTGTGTTATAACTGAATCATGCTTCGCTAATTTTCTTTTATAAAAAGTGATCAAGTGTTATAACCTTTCTTTTTCTCCTAGTGAATAATTATTGTTTTAGATGACCTAAAAATATCCATCTCTTAGGATAAAATCCAATAATTAATTCATACCAAGCAGTCAACTCATGAATTTATTTAAATGCACTGATAAATCCTGGTAGCTCTGCTGCTCTTGATTTTTCTTAAAATCATGTAAAATAACTAAAAAAAAAATTAACAACTGATATTAAAGAGATTAAATGTTTAAAGATCTTTTCATCTACTAGGTTTTAAGTTAGCACATTTCTGCTTTATTTCCAGATACATTTCTCTTTTGCTCAACAAACCATCATTTAGAATTATTTGTAAATACAAAAACCAACAACTCAAAAAATATCTTCTGCAGTGTTGTCGAATTCCTTGGACTTGCACTTTAGTGTTTGTGTGAGGACTGTAAAATGAGCCAAAAATGCAGGATTAAATCTCAGATTTCCTCATATGTGAGTCTTACCCAAATCAATTGAAATTGCTCAAGGGTAATCAAGTGTACAACTGGAGTTGATAATTTTCACTTAGCTATAATATCATTGCTTTTGAGTGCTGGCTTCTTGCCTTGTGCATTATTATTTTGTTATGCTTAGCTTGCTTAAAATCATAAATTTAAATCATTTGCAACTGAATATCATAACTAGAAAATATTCACTCTTCACTCTCTTCTTGACCCCAATCTCAGACTTCTTATATTCAGGCTTCATTTGTCTTTCCTAGTAATTAGGATGGTATTTAAAATAAAATTCACAACATCCTAGGATACCTGCTTTCTGAACTGAAGGTCTCCTCATCAAATCCTTAGGAAGCACCATTGGCCTCTTCTTCCCCAATAGCCAGCTGCTCAGCATTGTTGAAGCAGTTATAACCTCAGCCAGTTGGGCCTTCCTGAAATGCATGCTCTATAACCAATACTACCATTTGACAATCTTAATTATGCTCTATAAGGAGAGGATTCAAAGTTGACTTGTCCATTCATTTCACTTTTGTAGCCTCTGTTGCCTGGAACAGAAAGTCCTACTTGGTAGGTACTCAGTACATACTTGATAAATGAACACATCGCTGCTATTCAAATCATCTCCGATTTGTTTTGTCTCCACTACACTTCACTCTCAAGACCATTTGATACCTGCTGACATTTCTTTCTCTTGTTTTTTTTTTTTTTTTCAAATCATAAATATTTTGTGATGAGAAAAGTTAGAATTATTCTTGTTGGCTAGCTTCTAATTTATGAGCAACTTAACACAGCCTCACTACTTGTACATCTTTTCTCCAGTCTCTTAAGAAAGACCAAAATCTGAGACTGTGTTTTGCTATTCTATTCCATGTTTGCTTGTGTGTGTGTGTGGTTTTTTTTTTTTTCCTCTTTCTCTCTTTCTCTTCATTCTTAGCTTCATGGAAGCAGATAGCTATAAGAAAGTAATTTACAGGTCATCTGGTTTATCTTTCTCATTTAATCAATGATGCAAGTAAGACAGAGAGGAAGAGTAGCATTTTGAAGATCACAGCATAGTCACAAAACCAGGATTATAAACTGTTCCAGACACCTGTGCTAGGTTGTTTTTCCTATTCTAATATGATTGTCCTTTTTCATGCTCATTTTTTTCACCTCTTTTGAAGAAGCATCTAATGATGTCTACAACAGACCTGAGAAGGCTTTCTCAAAGAAGGAACATTTAAGCACATCCTAAAAGAATAAAGAAGCATTTATCTAGTAGTGAAGTCGCAAGACAACTTATATGAAAGCAAGCAGTCCAGGAAGTCTGGAAAGTATAAAAAACTTGTTGACTTAAATGAAAAGACTGCTAGTAATTTCTTCAGCAAAGCCAAGTTTATTTAAGATCAGCAGAGAATTGCAATTTGGGGTCTGCAACGATGGTGAGCCACATTCAAGATCCCTCAGAGCAATGGAAGGAAGCTTTTACAGAGAAGAAAAGGAAATTCAGAGAACTATAGTAAATAAGGAGTTCATGGCTCTTCATGAGTTTAGTCTTTGCCAGAAAAGGAGTCTTTCTTCTTCCTATGATAGCAGGACTTGAGAGCTCTTCCTTTTGGTCTCCTAAATCTATTTAGTTGAAGTTTCTGTTAATTGTTTTTTTTTTCAAACTGAGTGATGAAGCAGGTAAGTGAGAAATGAAACAGGCAAATTTTAAAGTCCTTTTATGCCATGCTAAACAATTGACAGTTTTGTTGACATGATTAAAGAGCCATTGATATATTTATAGTAAGGTAGTCACAAGATCATATTTTTGTCCCTAAGAGCTATGTGAAAGAAGATTTGGAGTTGCGACTGGGGGAAAAAAACTGCATTACTTATATGTGTATATGCATTACTTGGGACTACTTTAATAGGTTGTCACAATTTTAATTATCTTCAAACAGATTTAAAAACTTTAAAAGTTGTTTTCTCTGTCAACAACATTTGAAACTTTTTTCTTTTTAATTATGAAACAGTTTAATTATCTATGGATAATGATGCTGAAATAATTAGAACAAAAGTGTGTGAAACTTTCAGTGTTTTGCTTCTTTGGTTCTTTGGAAATAATCTGGTTTTATACAGATATAATAACATGTAAATTTATTTAGAACAGTTCAAGTAAACAGCCCCATCTGTTTCTTCTATGTTACATAGTAGAAGGTTGCTAAAGTTTCTCTCTAATGAGATTACATTGTTTTAAAGTAGCTTTTATGTGATTTCATCTTTAAGGTAAACCTGTGATAACAAATCCTGAATTATTCCCTTACTTCCTCCATCCAATTCTTAGTCTCTTACAAGAAGCAAGGTGTTAAGCTTTTTATATTTCAAACAGCTGATCTCAGCTGAATTCTGCTTCCAAATAAAGACTAAGAAAATAGCCATATCTCAGATGACAATTAAGTGTAACACGAAAACCGAGACCTTCTCCACATTAGTCTTTGTACTAGTTTCTAGACCTCAAATTCAAATCTTACTCCCAAATGTGGTTGTAAATCATTGGCAGGATTTCTTCAACATGCAGATTTCTGGGCCTCAAGAAAGACTTGGTTAACCTGGATCTCCATGATTGAGCACAGGAATCTGTGCTTACCAGTGCAGGAGGCTACCCTGGGAGTTGGGTGTGAGCTCTCCCTAGTGGGCATGGTGTGGCCATCTCACCCAGGTTTAAAAGTGCCACGGTGCCTTAAGCAGGTGACTCCAGCCCACTCCCAAACCACATAAGAAAGTAGTATGCTGATTTGAAGGTTGCAAGCCGTGGGGATTGCCCAGTCCCTGCAGATAGGGGTGGCTAACCATGAGGAGGGGAAACTGATCCCCTTACCACGTGAACACACACAGGTTATGAGTTGGAGCCCAGGGAGACGTAAGAGGGTATGAACTCATCAGGAGAGCATCCAATACAGTAGGAAAGGACGTTAAAGAGCAAATTTTAAAAATGACCATGACAACCAAGAGAGAGAGAACAGAGAAAAGAAGAGGTTTTACACTTTAGTATTTCAAATGACTTTTTTTAACTGCTTATTACACAATGGCCCCCTCATTTTTATTTCTCAATGAATCCACAGTCTGCATAGCCAGCTCTACCTAGCACTGATCATAGGCGATTTCCAGCTTGATCTTTCATAGCACAACTTCTGAAGATGCAGCAACATTTTTTTTTTTTTTTGAGGAGGTTGCAATTTTCACATAGGTATTGAAGTTAATGAGAAAATAACTTTCTACCGATCAATTAACTCAAATACCCATTGGAAGAAGGGGCCTATATTGTTTTTTCGTTGTTGTTCCGTCACTCAGTCTTGTCCAACTCTTTGGAACCCAATGGACTGAAGCATGCCAGGCTTCTCTGTCCTTCACCATCTTCCAGAGGTTGTTCAAACTCATGACCATTGAGTCGGGGATACCATCCAAACATCTCATCCTCGTCATCCCCACTTCTCATCCTCGTCATCCCCTTCTCCTCATGAATTCAATCTTTCCCAGCATCAGGGTATTTTCCAATGGGTCAGATCTTTCTATATGGTGGTCAATTATTGGAGCCTCAACCTCAGTATCAGTCCCTCCAGTGAATATCCTGGACTGATTTCCTTTAGGATTGACTAGATTGATCTCTTTGCAGTCCAAGGGACTCTCAGGGTCTTCTCCAACACCACAGTTCAAAAGCGTCAATTCTTTGGTAGTCAGTCTTCTTTATAGTCCAACTCTCACTTCCATACATGACTATTGGAAAAACTAATAGTCATGTATTGGTATGGACTGTACCATACCATTTGACTGTATAGCCATTTGACTGTATAGACCTTTGTAAGCAAAGTAATTTCTCTGCTTTTTAATATTCTGTATAAGTTTGTGATAAGTTTTCTTCCAAAGAGTAAGCATCTTTAATTTCATGGCTGCAATCACTGTTTGCAGTGATTTTGGAGACCAAGAAAATAAAGTCTTTCATTTCCATTGTTCCCCCATCTATTTGCCATGAAGTGATGGGACCAGATGCTATGATCTTAGTTTTTTGAATGTTGAATTTTAAGCCAACTTTTACATTCTTCTCTTTCACTTTTATCAAGAGGTGTTTTAGTTCCTCTTCACTTGCTGCCATAAGAGTGATGTCATCTGTGTATCTGAGGTTATTGATATTTTCCCCAGCAATCTTGATTCCAGATTGTGCTTTATCCAGCCTGGAATTTTGCATGATGTACTCTGAAAATAAGTTAAATAAGCAAGTATTGCTTATTTAAATACAGCCTTGATGTACTTCTTTCCCTATTTGGAAACAGTATGTTGTTCCATGTCTGGTTCTAACGGTTGCTTCTTGACCTGCATACAGGTTTCTCAAGAGGCAGATCAGGTGGCCTGGTATTCCCATCTCTTGAAGAATTTTCCACAGTTTGTTGTGATCCACATAGTCAAAGGCTTTGGCATAGTCAATGAAGCAGAAGTAGATGTTTCTCTGGAATTCTCCTGGTTTTTCTATGATCCACAGATGTTGGCAATTTGACCTCTGGCTCCTCTGCCTTTTCTAGATCCATCTTGAACATCTGGAAGTTCTCGGGTTCATGTACTGCTGAAGCCTAGCTTGGAGGATTTGAGGCATGACCTTGCTACCATGTGAAATGATTGCAATAGTGCAGTAGTTCAAACATTCTTTGGGATTGGAATGAAAATTTACCTTTTTCAATCCTGTGGCCACTGCTGAGCTATCCAATTTGGTTGGTGTATTGAGAGTAGCACTTTGGCAGCATCATCTTTTAGGATTTGAAATAGCTCCTCTGGAATTCAATTACTTCCACTAGCTTTGTTCATCATGATGCTTCCTAAGGCCCACTTGACTTTGCACTTCAAGATGTCTGGCCATAGGTGAGTGATCAAATGATCATGGTTATCTGGATCATTAAGATCTTTTTGGTATAGTTTTTTTTGTGTATTCTTATCACCTCTTCTCTATACCTTCTGTTTCTGTTAGATCCATACTGTTTCTGTCCTTTACTGTGCCTATCTTTGCATGAAATATTCCTTTGGTAGCTCTAAGTTTCTTGAAGAGATCTCTAGTCTTTCCCATTCCTTTGTTTCCCTCTATTTCTTTGCATTGTTCACTTAGGAGGGTTCTTGTTTTTCTTTAGTTATAATTTATATAAATTGTACTTCTCTAAAATGGCTTCTTTGAAAAATGCTTCTTAGCTAATATATAGCAATAAATTCTTCATATTTCCAGCAATTTCCCTGGTTATTAACCAGTGGTTAAGATCCACCTTGCAATGGAGGGGACATGAATTTGATCCCTGGTCAAGGAATTAAGATCCCACATGATGCAGGGCAACTAAGCTAATTAAGCCTGCACACCACAAGGAAGACTCAACTCAACCAAATAAATATCTTTTAAAAAATTCTTCAAAGTTCTAGAGTTTGTAAGCCATATTTTCTTAGTTTGTTTTTCACAGAAAGGTATTGCTTTAAGAAGTATTCACTCTCAGAAAGCTTCTCTAGGTTTTCTTTATTCAGAACAGAGTCTTTAACATACTAACGTGCTTTGTGATTCTCCAAAATGGAAACAATCTCAGTATATCTTCATTTCTAAAATGTACTTTTTATGCCCCATTTATTGACATTTTGAAATCAAGATCTTTCTGGAAAGTGCATGTACATTTGCTGTGTAACATTTCCATTTTTTTTAAACAACAAAAAAAATATGTTCTTAAATCTGCAGTGTATCTGCAATGCATCATGATTAATTTATTTTTATTTGCTTAGAATATAATTTTTGAACAGTAAAATTCATCATTTTAGCCTACAGTCCTGCAAATTTTGACAAATATATACATATGTGAAACAAACAGTATAATAATCAAGATATAGAACAAATTAATTCATATCCCTTTGGCATTAATCTCTCCCCCAACTGCAGGCACTGGTAACTGATCTATTCTCTTTCCCTCTAGTCTTGTCTTTTCCAGACATGACATGAATGGAATCATACATTATCTAGCCCTTTACATTTAGATCTTTCCAGTTAGCATAAAGCATTAGAGATTCACCCACATGTTTTTATAGGACCATAGACACTGAGGTGAGTAACTTTATACCTGGAAATGGGCATGCATATTCTTCTGCCAGGTCTTTAGTGTGGGGTTTGTGTTAATCTAGCCAGAGGTAAAACCGAGTTCAGATTGTATTATTACGATGCTTGCCTTCAGTGTGCTGCAGGTTTCAAGTTTCTCTGGTTTAACTTGTATTTTGGAAGAGAACTGTGTTACCAGAGAATTGATGTCAGTGTCTGCTTCACACTCAGTGTCAGATCCTTACTTGGCACTGTGCCTCCTGTCTCTTGTCTCTCTCATCAAATTGGACTGTGGTTACTTATTATTCAGTGCTTGTTGATCTCACAGTAAGGTAAGGGGGAGAGGAAATTCTCTGTCAATCTAATCTGGCCTCAGTCTTAAGCATGTACATACAGTGCCTGAATCTCAGGAGTGAGGAATTCTCAGTGATTTTACCTTTCTCAGCCTTTAATTGTCTAGGCACAAGGTGTGTCCACAAGCCCTTCCCCTCTAGAGAGGGTGCGTTCCTGTTCCCGTCCCCCAGCTGCTACGTTCTTTTACCAGCGCCACAAGATGACAGGGCTGGCTGCCTTTCCACTGGCATTGTAGGGATCTTGTTCCCAAGGGGAGAAAGGTAGATAGATTGAGGCAAGGCTTTATGGCTTAACAGAAACAGTTTCTCCTCCTGTCTCCAGGAGGGTTGCCCATACCATGAGGGATGGTCCTCAGGACTCTTGTGTTGTGCAAATGTTCCTTATGAGCACCTGGTGAGGTCCATGGAGAAGAACCCTGAGTGGTAGCTAATTCACCTTGTGAGTTACCTGGTTGAGCTCTTAGGGGTTCTAGATTCTCATGCTAGTCCACACTCAGACTTCGGCAATTTGTTAAAATTTTAGCTGAATTCTTCCTACCAGCTAGTAAGAATCTATCCCTGGAAGAAGCAAGTTGTCCTTCCTTTACTCTGTGGAGGGACCATTTTCTTGGATTTGGAGTTATTTGATTACCTTCCATCTTCATACCTTTGTTGCGGTAAGGATGAGAGCAACGTTTTTAGCATTGAGACTCTGAATCCAGAACTCTTGACTGACTTTCATAACTGGTACAGATAACAGTATTTTGTATTTTCTTAATATTCCCACAATTTAAATAACTTTGAGAGACTAATATACTGAGGAATATATTTTAGAATTTGTTTTAATGTATAGTATCTTTCAATCAGAGAAAATATTTTAGTGGCAGCTTATTCTAATAATGAATCCTATAAATTGCATTTTCAGGGAAAAAATAATTTTTTTAACTCTACATAGAATTTTTCAATATCTCTAAGCAGAAAGTGAGGACACTTTTTTTTACACAAGAATAATCTAAGGAGATATGGTACTTGATAAGGAAATAGCATCCTGCTTGCTCTTACCTCTTGGCAAGCCATGTCCAGGCCAGGAGCAACAAAGCCTGCAGTAGAACAGGTTTCTACATAAGGAATGAAAGGGAACCGTTGGTAACTCTGGCACAACTAGAAAGTCCCTCTGTTGTAAAATGGTAAGCTTCTGGTTTAAGATTCTTCTCAACAAGCACAGCTCTGAGGCCCCAGAATCGCTGGTGCATCCTCAGGATGAACGAGGGAATGCTGTTCACTGTATTCTTGACCTTGCCTTTGTCCCCTGCACAGCTTGTCCTGGGTTTGATGGTAAACTAAGATGATAGCTACCTTAACCTGATCAACTCATCACCTAAGCTCATCCTCAACATTGACTCAAGTCAGGTCACATGTATATATATTTTGAAATATTTTGATCATTGAATATTGGTAGACTTTTGTGTATATTATCAGATAAATATATATATATATATATATACATATATATGTAAAAAAATACTGAGAATGGTTTAATAAAATATTTTAAAATTCTAATTGTATTTTCTCTTACTTCGTTGCAATAGTGAGCCTGATACCTAAATATTTGTCTATAAAACAACATGAGTCTTATTTTATTTCGCTTCTACCTTTTTCAATACATTAGCATTAACAAAATGCCTCCAAACTCTCTGAATTCTAATATAACTGACAGGACTGAAAAGAAAAAAACCTGAAAATATAGAAACATATATTAAATGTATACAATACTTTATTTTATAAAATTAAATATAATTTATTAAATATGCATTTAATATATTGTTAAAATATTTCTACATTTAGTATAATAAATAAACATATGTAAATATAAATATATTAAAAATCAATGTATAAGAAAATTAAAAAATTTACAGTTATATACTTATACATGCTCAGTTTAATTTCTGTATCTTTTGCTCATATGAACTAGGCTGACTGAACATGAAGGCACTAATCCATGCCAGGTAAAGTGACTCAGTATTATATTTCAGCAAGCGTTTGGGTGAGGCGTTTATGGTGTGGTTTTGAGTTTCCAAATTAATATGGAAGCTTCTGAGCATAGAGCTCTAGAGGCAGTTGCTTCTTACTGCAATAAACCCATAAATGGTTTTCTATGGTTAGTACTGAAGGATATCATTTCTACTGATCATGCCTCCAGCACCAGCCTAAGGAGTGATCATTCATTCACATACACACAAAAATTACTCAAGCAGATATAAATGACAACAATGAGTGCTAAGAAGAAAACTGTGAAAGATAGCATTAGAATCAGAGTACTATCTATTATGCACAGTTTTTCATATGCAGTTGAGTAGTTGATATGTGCTAGGCATTGATCTAGATGTAATAATTCCATTTTTTCCTTTCAGTATGAAAAGGCAATATGATAGGATACCAAAAGAGGAACTCCCCAGGTCAGTCGGTGCCCAATATGCTACTGGAGATCAGTGGAGAAATAACTACAGAAAGAATGAAGAGATGGAGCCAAAGCAAAAACAATACCCAGTTGTGCATGTGACTGGTGATAGAAGCAAGATCTGATGCTGTAAAGAGCAATATTGCATAGGAACCTGGAATGTCAGATCCATGAATCAAGGCAAATTGGAAGTGGTCAAACAAGAGATGACAAGGGTGAACGTCGACATTCGAGGAATCAGCAAACTAAAATGGACTGGAATGGGTGAATTTAACTCAGATGACCATTATATCTACTACTGCGGGCAGGAATCCCTCAGAAGAAAGGGAGTAGCCATCATGGTCAACAAAAGAGTCCGAAATGCAGTACTTGGATGCAATCTCAAAAACTACAGGATGATCTCTGTTCGTCTCCAAGGCAAACCATTCAATATCACAGTTATCCAAGTCTATGCCCCAACCAGTAATGCTGAAGAAGCTGAAGTTGAACGGTTTTATGAAGACCTACAAGACCTTTTAGAACTAACATCCAAAAAAGATATCCTTTTCATTATAGGGGACTGGAATGCAAAAGTAGGAAGTCAAGAAACATGTGGAGTAACAGGCAAATCTGGCCTTGGAATGTGGAATGAGGCAGGGCAAAGACTAATAGAATTTTGCCAAGAAAATGCACTGGTCATAGCAAACACCCTCTTCCAACAACACAAGAGAAGACTCTACACATGGACATCACCAGATGGTCAACACCGAAATCAGATTGATTATGTTCTATGCAGCCATAGATGGAGAAGCTCTATACAGTCAACAAAAACAAGACTAGGAGCTGACTGTGGCTCAGATCATGAACTCCTTATTACCAAATTCAGACTCAAATTGAAGAAAGTAGGGAAAACCACTAGACCATTCAGGTATGACCTAAATCAAATCCCTTATGATTATACAGTGGAAGTGAGGAATAGATTTAAGGGCCTAGATCTGATAGA
>SJYT01017675.1:0-34997 GCA_006410635.1 Cephalophus harveyi
TGCTGAACAATATGTAATGCTTGTTTAGAACAGTGATTCTCGACTGGGGGCAATTTTTGTCCCCAGGGGACGTTTCATCTGGAGACATGTTTGTTTGTTGCATGAACTGTCACCTAGTGAGTGAGGTCTGGTAAGCTGCAAAACATCCTAGAGTGTACACTAAAATTCCATGACAATGAATTTTCCAGCCCCAAATGTGCATAGTGCTAAGGCTGAGAAAGACTGGTTCAGTGCAAGGTATAAGGTCTCAGAAATTGGCTGGGGAATCTGTCAGGGCCCTGGTGCCAGGACATGCGCATCTGACAGCACAGGTGTAACCCACCATGACCTTGAGCAAGTCCTTGATCCTCTGCAAGCCTCAGCTTCTTCATTTAGAAAATGGGGATGGAGCCACCTACCCTGCAGGACCTTTGGGTCCAGAATAAAGTGACGAATGGAGATGCCTAGCAGTGTTTATGATTGTCTTGACACATGGACTGTGTCCCCCACATTCATTGTTGTTGTTTAGTAGTTAAGTTGTGTCCAACTCTCTGAGACCCTATGGACTGTAGCATACCAGGCTCCTCTGTCCTCAACTATCTCTCAAAGTTTGCTCAAACTCATGTCCATTGAATAGGTGATGTTATCTAACCATCTCATCTTCAACCCCCTTCTCCTCCTGCTCTCAGTCTTTCCCAGCATCAGGGTATTTCTCAATGAGTTGACTCTTTGCATCAGTTAACCAAAGTACTGGAGCTTCAGCTTCAGCATCAGTCCTTCCAATGAATATTCAGGATTGATTTCCTTTTGGATTGACTGGTTGGATCTCCTTGCAGCCCAACGGACTCTCAAGAGTCTTCTCCAGCACCACAGTTCAAAAGCATTAATTCTTCAGCACTCAGCATTCTTTACGATCCCCTCACATAATTTCTGGGAAAAAGAAGGGGACAGAGCAAGTCTTAAAGTGCATTTAAAGGCTTTCATCCGTGTTAGCTAGCTCTCTCCTTTGGTCTTGTGAATTATTTGGGGGTAAAAGGTAGCAGGTGTGGGGAGGGAGCTTGGACTAGGGCACAGGACAGTGGGCTCTGAGGCTGGGATTTGCAGCTCACCAGCACTTGTCCTTTGGTTTGGAAGAATGAGGGCTTCCCTGATAGCTCAGTTGGTAAAGAATCTGCCTGCAATGCAGGAGACCCTGGTTCGATTCTTTGGTCAGGAAGATTTGCTGGAAAAGGGACAGGCTACCCCCTCCAGTGTTTTGGCCTGGAAAATTCCATGGACTGCATAGTCCATGGAATCGCAAAGAGGCGGACATGACTGAGTGACTTTCACTTCACTTCACTTCACTTCATGTAAGAATGAAGTAGGACTTGTCCCCATGCCCGGTGACATACACAGGTATACTCTGAAGCATGGAGTTGAACTGGGGTAGTTGCCAGGGGCTGGGAGTGGGGGAAACTCAGTGTCATTAATGAATAAGTATAAAGTTTCAGTTAAGCAAGATGAACAAGCTCTAAAGATCTGTACAATATGATGCCCATGGTTAACAATGTCATACTGTGCACTTAAACGTCTGTGAAGAGGACAAATGTCATGCTAAATGTCCTTACAATGATAAGACGGAGGACGTCCCTGGTGGCACAGTGGATAAGAGTCCGCCTGCCGATACAGGCGACACGGGTTTGATCCTTGGCCTGGAAAGAGTTCATGCTGTCGGAGCAACTGAGGCGGTGCACCAGACTATTGAGCCACAACTCCTGAGCCCATGCTCCACAGCTGCTGAAGCCTGTGTTCCGCAACTAGAGAAGCCACTGCAATGAGACGACTGTGCACCACAGCTCGAGTAGCCCCCCTCCACTCTCCACAATTAGAGAAAGCCCACGAACAGCAATGAAAGACCCAGCAAAGCCCAAAGTAAGTAAATAAATACATTAAAAAAAAAAAAAGAGTTGGAAAGTAGTCAACGCAAAGGAAAGTGACTGAGATCTCACATCTGCTGGCTCTGGGAGCAGAGATTTTTTTTTTTTTTCCATCTATGCTTATGCAGTGGGGCTTACAGATACACTCGAGTGGAATTTACAAAGTAATACAGCATATGCAAATTGGAAAATTATGTCTCACAGAAGGAGAGAATTCTGTTTAGAAATGTCATGGTTCTCGATCTAAATGCCTCATTACATACAGATTCCATAT
This sequence comes from Cephalophus harveyi, assembly GCA_006410635.1. NCBI lineage: Eukaryota > Metazoa > Chordata > Mammalia > Artiodactyla > Bovidae > Cephalophus > Cephalophus harveyi. Next base: position 2,170 of record SJYT01017675.1, read on the forward strand.
GTGGCTTTACAATTCCACGTGTAAACTTTAAGAAACAGATGCTTTCTCTCTCTGCTTACTCAGAACAGGGAGGGAGCATTTGAAACAGTCTAGCACGACAAAGGTTCATGTAGTCAAAGCTATGGTTTTTCCAGTAGTCATGTACAGATGTGAGAGTTGGACCATAAAGAAGGCAGGGTGCCAGAGAATTGATGCTTTTGAACTATGGTGCTGGAGAAGCCTCTTGAGAGTTCTTGGGAAAGCAAGGAGATCAAACGAGTCAATCCTAAAGAAAATCAACCCTGAATACTCTTTGGAAGGACTGATGCTGAAGCTGAAGCATCAATACTTTGCCCACCTGAAGAGCTGACTCATTGGAAAAGACACTGATGCTGGGAAAGATTAAAGCCAGGAGAAGATGGGGACAACAGAGGATGAGATGGTTGGATGGCATCACCGACTCGATGGACATGAACTTGGGCAAGCTTTGGGAGATGGTGAGGGACAGGGAAGCCTGGCGTGCTGCAGTCCATGGGGTCACAAAGAGTCAGACACGACTTGGTGACTGAATGACAGCAAGCACGACCTTATTCTTATCCAGAGGAGGCAACAATAGGACCAGGTCAAGGTCAAGCAAGTTAACCCAGGTGCCCCCTCCTTCTGCTGACTCAACTAGACCAAGGTTAAGCAAATAAGCCACAAGATGATTTCACTTCATCCTGATATTTCCAACAAGAGATGCAAGAGAAAAAAGAGAAATGAGGCTGAACGTTGTAGTTGTTAATTTCCCTCCCCCGACTGGAACCACTCCCCTTTCAGGTCGCCTCCCCTACCCACCTACAAACAGCCTCCCTGCTGACTCTAGTATGCCTGGCTCATACACGCAGGGCAACTCTTTCATCTGGGCTTCTTCAGAAGTTTCCTTCTCCTGCCCTCTGGGCCCAGCCACGCTTGTCCTGACTATGTAACTGGCCTCAGAAGGGATCTGATTGCGTCAGTGCAGGAATCTTCTCCATGCATTCCTGCCAACTGGCTGGCCAGCTGGCTTACACACTTTCATGAATGGGGAACTCACTACCCCTGGAGGCAATCCACTGTGTTCCAGAAGCAGCCATAACAATAATGATCCTAAGTCTGCCTCCCTACTCCTAAAATTTCTGAATTCTACCTTTTGGAGCCCCTAAGAGAGAAGGGGAGGCTTTGTCCATTGGTGGATTAGGGTACCCCAGAGAAGAAGACCCTCCTCTGGTTTACCTGCCCACATCAACTTGGGCCTCAAGAAACTTTTCTTTAAAGCCTTGAAATTTTCTCAGGTCAAAATCATGCATTGAAGCCAGCCCAGGCAATGTTGTTGTTGAGCAGTTGCTAAGTCCGACTCTTTGCGACCCCACGGACTGCAGCATGCCAGGCTTCCTTGTCCTTCACTATCTCCTGGAGCTTGGTCAAACTCATGTCCATTGAGTCAGTGAAGCCATCCAACCATCTCATCCTCTGTCGTACCCTTCTCCTGCCTTCAATCTTTCCCAGCATCAGCCCAGACATGGGTACCTTTCTTTAAATAATCTCAAAGTCATGTCGCTTACTTGTGATTTTCTAATATCTTCCTTAAGAAATATGACTTTTAGGCACTTCTCTGGCGGTCCAGTGGTTAAGAATCTGCCTTCCAATGCAGGGATGCGGGTTCCATCCCTGGGCGGGGAACTAAGATCCCACTTGCTGCGGGACAACCTCAGAGCCCATGCTCTGAGGACTGAAAACCACAACTGGAGAAAAACCCGCATGCTGCAATGAAAGATCACGCGTGTTCCAACTAAGACCCGACACAGCCAAATAAACAAATAAATATATTTTTAAAAGACATATGACTTCTAAGTGTTTCTGCCAAGTCACTTCAGTCGTGTCCGACTCTGTGAGACCCCATAGACGGCAGCCCACCAGGCTCCCCCGTTGCTGGGATTCTCCAGGCAAGAACACTGGAGTGGGTTGCCATTTCCTTCTCCAATGCATGAAAGTGAAAAGTGAAAGTGAAGTCATTCAGTCCTGTCCGACTCTTAGCAACCCCATGGACTGCAGCCTACCAGGCTCCTCCGCCCATGGGATTTTCCAGGCAAGAGTACTGGAGTGGGGTGCCATTGCCTTCTCCACTAAGTGTTTCTAGGGATAAGTAATTATAATGATAGGCAGCACTTAGTAAGGGGCAATTCTGGGCTAGCTGCTTCATTGAACACCTCACATAGATTATCTCTTTCCATATTACATTATCCCATTTTACACATGTGGAAACTGACAGTCAGGTTACATGATAGCCCAGTGGCACAGAGCTGGGCTAGAACCCAGGGCGTACAGGGTCCAAGCCCTGGCCCACCTCTCCCCACCCCTCCCTCCGGTTCCTCTGTCTGTGCTGGGGCACTCACCGCATTGAGGCCGCAGAGCTGGTAGCAGGCCATGGAGATGACCACGGTGATGAGCTGCCAGTGGACGAAGGGGCTCCTGAGCAGCTCCAGCACGGATACCAGCTGGATGTTCCTCTGCACGCGGCTCTCCACCAGGACCTCCTCCATCTCGTGGGAGACATCCTCTTTGCCCAGGAAGGTCCGGAAGGCTACCAACGGGGAGGAGCACGGATTTCAGTGGGGATTATTAGGACATCCGCTGTGTCTGATGTTAGATCTCCCGGGGATGGTCTGTCCCACCATCCAGACACACCAGATGGTTGTATATCAGAGATGGAGTTGGCAGGGGTCTTTGAGGCCATGGAGTGCCAAGCCCTTGTTTAAAAGTAGGAAAATAGGGACCTCCCTGATGGTCCAGTGGCCAAGAACTCTGTTCTCCCACTGCAGGGGTCCCAGGTTGGATCCCTGGTCAGGGAACTGAATCCCACATTCCACAACTAAGCGTTCGCATGTGACAATGAAGAGCAAGATTCTGCATGCTGCAAGTAAGACCTGAGCAGCCAAATAGATAAATTATATATATATACACACACACAAAGACCCTGCTTCTGGGAAAGATTGAAGGTGGGAGGAGAAGGGGATGATAGAGGGTGAGATGGTTGGATGGCATCACTGATTCAATGGCCATGAGTATGGGTAAACTCTGGGAGTTGGTGATGGACAGGGAAGCCTGGCGTGCTGCAGTCCATGGGGTCGCAAAGAGTTGGACACGACTGAGTGACTGACCTGAACTGATATATACACACAAAAGTAGGAAAGCAGGAGGCCCACAGAGATGCAGTGAGCTGCTCAAGGTCTTTGAGTTGGCCAGGAGAAGAACCCCTAGAGAGCCAGGCTCCTCTGACCGCCCCCACTGCAAAGCTGAGCACATTCAGAGTTCAAATCCCATCTCTACCTCTGGGTAGATGAGCAGCGTTCATGCCTCAAAAAGTTCCTGTAATGACCGAGTGATGTAACATACGCTAAACCCCTGGCTCCATGATAATGCACTGAGCACCTCCTGTCTGCCCAGCCCTGTGTGCCCATTCTCACTGGTGGTCTCTAGATGGAGGTCAGATTGCCACTTGACCAGGATGCCTGGACGGGGATTGAACTAAATGATCTCCAGGGCCCTTTCCACACAACCCTGTGAAACACAGAAAGCTGGATTGAAATATTCTCAAAGAGCCAATCTTGCCAGGATTCAAGCTCACCCCTGTGACTCAGGCTTTCCCAGGCTGAACACTGCAAATTTCCAGCCTCAGTGAGCTTCTCATCTTTTTTTTTTTTTTTTTTTAATCAAGCCCTTAATTGTGCAAACTGCCATGGATATATGCACGAAGCTGGGCTGTCTGATTAGACCCCTGAGATCACAATAATTAGATCAGGGGAGAGGCTTTTAGAATGCAGATTTAAATATTTAGCACTTAGGTACTCATCCTCCTACAGGGGAGGAGGCTCGTGATGACTCCTGGGGACAGTCCATTCCTGACACAGTGGGCATTATCCCTAAAAACACTGCTCTGAGCCTCGGGCCAGGTGAAACTGCTCTTCTCAGGTAGGAAAAATCAACACCTGGTTGTTAAATCTCTCCAGATTCTGCAAGCCCAGGAAGGCTCTGAGGTGTTATTTTCAGAAGTATAGTAAAAACCACCTCAGAATGTCTCTTTTGTAAGCTGTAATTTAATACTTCCCCCAGTATTTATTAAAGGTAAGTGGAGGAAACAGCTGAGGGGGTAATGTTTCTGCAGTATTCACCAAACGATAGTATTTCTCAAAGTTCAAAAATGCAATATTCATGTCATAAAGTAAGCCTAGAGTTTCAGGGCAAGGAAATGTTTCTCTCTTCTTCCTGACATACGTAAAATAAGGAGAACTTGAGAAACTCCCTCCCCCTCCTTTTCACCTTGGCTGCTGGGAAGCTCTCAGTTAAACTCATTGTTCAGCTCTTAAGAGTTTCCTGGAGCAAAATTCTTTCTTCTTCCTCTTGAAAGTTCTGATCTCATTCTTTTTTCTTTTAATTTTTAAAAATTATTTATTTATCTTTGGCTGTCCTGGGTCTTTGCTGCTGCCTTGGCTTTTCTCTGGCTGCAGCGAGCAGGGGCCACTCTCAGGGGGCAGCGAGCGGGGGCCGCTCTCGGGGGGCAGCAAGCAGGGGCCGCTCTCGGGGGGCAGTGCACAGGCTTTTCACGGCAGTGGCCTCTCTCCTCTCTGCACTTGGCCAGGCCCTTCGCTCCGCCGGGAATGCTCTCCCTGCCTTTCCTCACCTGGCTAACTTCTCCCACTTCAGTGTCAGAGCCTGGGCTCTCACAGACCCTTGTGCTTTTCCCCACCTTGGCACTTTCTCACCACACTATCAGCACCTGCTGTGAGCACCTGGAAGTCCAGTGCCTGGTGCCCGGGGGAGAGCAGGTGCCAAGTTGGTGTTTGTTGATCCTGTGGGGACAGTTGCTGCAGCTAAGTCGCTTCAGTCGTGTCCGACTCTGTGCGACCCCATAGACGGCAGCCTACCAGGACTGGTCATTTAAAGGGATGGTTTCGTGTATGCTGCTGCTAAGTCACTTCAGTCGTGTCCAACTCTGTGTGACCCAGGCTCCCCTGTCCCTGGGATTCTCCAGGCAAGAACACTGGAGTGGGTTGCCATTTCCTTCTCCAATGCATGAAAGTGAAAAGTGAAAGTGAAGTCGCTCAGTTGTATCCAACTCTTAGCAACCCCATGGACTGCAGCCTACCAGGCTTCTCTGTCCATGGGATTTTCCAGGCAAGAGTACTGGAGTGGGGTGCCATTGCCTTCTCCGGGTCTCATGTATGGTGGGCTGAAATCATGGGCTGTTCAGAGCCAATTCTCAGTACAGACTTACTGAGTATCTGCTGTGCTCCAGACGCTACACTGGGGAGGTGGTGTCTCCACCACAATCACATCACATTTCCAAATCAATTTTTGTGGAATTCCCATCCCAGGAGAGGCTGCATGGGAACAAGTTTCCCTGATCAGAGAAGTTTAGTCTCATTGCATGAGTGCCAGCTCTCGGGGGTTCACACTTCACATAAGACTAGTAAAGGTTCTGGACTTCTCTGGTGGTCCAGTGATTAAGAATCTGCTTGCCAATGCAAGGAACATGGGTTCGATCCCTGGTCTGGAAGGATTCCACATGCTGCGGAGCAACTAATCCTGTGCGCCACAGCTACTGAAGTCCTGTCATCCTAGAGCCTGCACTCCACAAAAAGAGAAGCCTCTGCAATGAGCAGCCTGAGCACTGCACCTAGAAAAAGACTGCGTGCAGCTATGAACACCCAGCACAGCCAAAAATAAATAATACAATTAAGAAACAAAGAAAATTAAAACAAAAAAAGTAAAGGTTCTGTTAAGTCCCACAAGAAAGACACCCATCTCATTTTGTTTAGTTCCACGTTTCCCAAATGTGTTTGCTGGTGCATTGACTAACACTGTGCAGAAGATCAAGAAGTGTGATTCTAACTTTACGTGGCAGTGTCACAGAGGGAGCAAATTCAGGACGTCCTGGGAGCCGGGAGGGGAACTCCATGGATGGCAATGGGCGGACAGGAGGCAAATATCACCAGGTTACTCCCTATCTCTGTCTTTTAGGAGGCACTTTGAAGAGCAGAAAAAGCCAGGGGTAGGCAGAAGAATGACCACCATGTCAGTCCATATTCGAATCTCCAGTACCTGTGAATAAATTAGCATTCATGGCCAAAGGGGCATTGCATATGTGATTAATGTGAAGACCTTGAGATGGGGAGGTTATCCTGGATATCTAGGTGGGCCCAATGTCATCACAAGGGTCCTTATAAGAGAAAGGTAGGAGGGTCAGAGTGAGAGAGAAACTGATGTGACCATGGAAACAGGGGTTGGAGGAGGGATGCACTTTAAAGGAGGAAGGAGCCACGAGCCAAGGAGTGCAGGCCACCTCTAATAGCTGGAAAAGGCCAGGAATGATTCTCCCCTGGAGCCTCCAGAAAGGATCCCAGCCCTGCCATCACTTTGATGTTAGCCTGTTGAGTCCTATTTTGGAGTTTTGACTTCCAGAACTGTAAGATAATAAGTTGATGTCTTAAGCCACCAAAAGAAAACCAACGCAAAGCCACTGAAATGAGGTAGCTGTAGGTTCAACCCCACCACCACTCACTTTCTGCAGGACACAGGGAAAGCACCTGATATTTCAAGCCTTAGATCTTAACTGTAAGATGGGGCTGAGGCCACCTCTGTCTCCAGGTCACTATGACAGCCACCTGGGGCAGCGTAGGCAGGGCACCAGCCTGGAGCCTGGCTCAGCCTGGAGCTCAGGGCCATCAGTGACCCCTTTCAGGGACAAGTAACCCGCTGGGAAGCTAGAGGGCATGAGTGAAACCAGCATCATGCAAGACTTAGTAAGCGCAAAGGGGGATGTGTCTGTCCAGTACTGCCAGGAATCTGGGAGGGAAGGCTTGGAAGGGATGGAGGTCACAACCTTGGGCCATGCAGTCGCAAACCTAGGGTTTAAGCACATAGCCCTAGATGAAGCGTCCTGGGTGGGTGACCACGGAAGAGTCACTCAGCCTCTCTGGACTCCATCCTCACCTCTAATTCAGGGGTGACACTCGTGCCAGCCTCTTGGGGTATAAGGACTGGGTAGTGGGCCCTCACCTGGAGGGGTGCTTGGTCCTGAAAAGTGCTTATTTGGTGCTCTAGACCAGTTGGGGAGCATGTAGTGGTGGGACCTCTGGGCTCACCCAGAAGCTTGCCCTGGCTTCAGGCACGGGCCTTCCTGGTGCCAGCTCTCAGTTAGTGAGGGTACCGGACAGGGCTCTGCTGGCATCTGATTCTCCCTGAGTGGTCACAGCTGCCTGGGACTTGCGGTTGAGAGGGATTCTGAGGTTGTCCTCTGTGCCCAGTGGGGAAGAATGGGTGATGGACCAGGCAGAATCCAACAGAGCAGACTGGTGGCTCATGTGCCACGTGTTAGTTAGACCCACGTGGACAACATGTGCCAGGAGTGTCCAAGGGATGGGTCTGGGAGACCATTCATGGCCAGAGCCTGGATTTGGAAGTGGGTGATGGCGGAAGACTCTTGAGAGTCCCTTGGACTGCAAGGAGATCCAACCAGTCCATTCTGAAGATCAGCCCTGGGATTTCTTTGGAGGGAATGATGCTAAAGCTGAAAGTCCAGTACTTTGGCCACCTCATGCGAAGAGTTGACTCACTGGAAAAGACTTTGATGCTGGGAGGGATTGGGAGCAGGAGGAGAAGGGGACGACCGAGGATGAGATGGCTGGATGGCATCATGGACTCGATGGACGTGAATCTGAGTGAACTCCGGGAGTTGGTGATGGACAGGGAGGCCTGGCGGGCTGCAATTCATGGGTTTGCAAAGAGTTGGACACGACTGAGCGACTGAACTGAACTGAACTGATGGGGGAAAGGGGTGATGAGCTGGAGGCTGTGTGGTCTCATGAGCTCCTATCCTCACCGTCTAAGAGAGCTGTGGCTGGATGGCATCATGGACTCGATGGACGTGAATCTGAGTGAACTCCGGGAGTTGGTGATGGACAGGGAGGCCTGGCGGGCTGCAATTCATGGGTTTGCAAAGAGTTGGACACGACTGAGCGACTGAACTGAACTGAACTGATGGGGGAAAGGGGTGATGAGCTGGAGGCTGTGTGGTCTCATGAGCTCCTATCCTCACCGTCTAAGAGAGCTGAGACCGCATTCTGCCCCGGGTGTGAAGTGTGGTGTTGTATCTCTTTAGGTCTTTTTGTACAAGAACCGGTCCCGGTTGAGTGTCGGGGCTTCAAAGGGTCGGGTTACTAGGGGAGAACGGAAGTGGAGCCTGAGCCTGGCAAACTCAGAGAAAGAACTGAAGGTTGAGGGCAGCCTGGTTCAGGCCCTGAAATACCCACAAAATGCCACGCCCTGAGTAAAAATGGGCAAAGGTGTCTAGTGGAGAGGAGGCGACAGCCATGGAGAGAGGCTGAGCTGGGCGCCACCCAGATCCGCCGCCTGTAGGCCATGGAGCCCTGCAGGCCTCTGCAGCCTCACACAGCTCTTTCCTTGGATTCCAGAGGGGTGGAATGGCATGGCAATCTGGTACGGTGACACCTGCAAGGTCACCACACCTGTGACCGGTTGTGGAACAGTGGGTGATGGTGTTTAAGAGCCCCGACTCTGGGCCACTCAGGGTGAGTCCCCATCCTGGCTTCACCACTTTTCACCTAGTCAGATGCCAGGCCAGTTATTTAATATTTCTGTGCCTTAGTTTTCTCCGGAGAAGGCAATGGCACCCCACTCCGGTACTCTTGCCTGGAAAATCCCATGGATGGAGGAGCCTGGTAGGCTGCATTCCATGGGGTTGTGAAGAGTCTGACATGACTGAGTGACTTCACTTTCACTTCTCACTTTCATGCATTGGAGAAGGAAATGGCAACCCACTCTAGCATTCTTGCCTGACCCATGGACACCAGGCTCCTCCATCCATGGAATTTTCCAGGCAAGAGTACTGGAGTGGATTGCCATTTCCTTCTCCAGCAGATCTTCCCGACCCAGGGATGGAACCCAGGTCTCCCTCATTGTAGACAGAAGCATCCTGGGTCGGGAAGATCCACTGGAGAAGGAAATGGTAATCCACTCCAGTACTCTTGCCTGGAAAATCCCATGGACAGAGGAGCCTGGTAGGCTACAGTCTATGGGGTCACAAAGAGTGGTCACCTTAAGTTAGTATTTATCACATCATGCTAGAGCAAAGCACAGAACAATCTGGAGAACATGTTCTCATGACCCGGAGGGGCCCTGGGACAAGGCAGGCCAAGGGATTTTCTGGGGAGCCCAGGGTGGTGGCCTCTGCAGTCGCAGGTAGGGAGCAGCACCGGACTCAGCACAGCATGGGCCTCGGCGCTTCTAAGAAGAGAAGGTTTCATCCATACGTGGCTTTCCCCACTGTATTAATATTTAAGAGGAGGAAATCACTGGGCTTTAAATTTAGGTTTGGTTCCTTTTTATTATTGACAGCAGTAGGATCCACAGTCAGTTCAGTTCAGTTCAGTCGCTCAGTCGTGTCCGATTCTTTGCGACCCCATGAATCGCAGCACGCCAGGTCTCCCTGTCCATCACCATCTCCCGGAGTTCACTCAGACTCACGTCCATCGAGTCAGTGATGCCATCCAGCCATCTCATCCTCTGTCGTCCCCTTCTCCTCCTGCCCCCAATCCCTCCCAGCATCAGAGTCTTTTCCAATGAGTCAACTCTTCGCATGTAGGGGTAGTAAAAAATACTGGAACTCATGTTGTAGTTTTATAACATTTCAACATGGACCAACCTTGGAGTTTTCACACAGCCCAAGTGAATGGGCGTGGGGGCTCCACCAATCACTGGAGCTGTCAGCCCTTCGTCCTTCTTTGTTTTTGGTGCAGAGTGATATATTAAAGTTACGTGTGTAATTTACTGGTTAGTGGATCTGAGAAGGGTAGTTTTCAGTTTTAACAGAATCAACCATGACAAGGAGATAGGCTACCAACTCCAGTATTCTTGGGCTTCCCTTGTGGCTCAGCTGGTAAAGAATCCGCCTGCAATGCGGGAGACCTGGGTTGGATCCCTGGGTTGGGAAGATCTTCTGGAGAAGGGAAAGGCTACCCACTCCAGTATTCTGGCCTGGAGAGTTCCATGGACTGTATAGTGCATGGGGTCACCAAGAGCTGGACACGACTGAGCAACTTTCACTTTCAATCATGACAAATGTACCAGCAGCTGATAAAGAATCCTCCAAAGAAATGACAGATTAAAGATAAAATGAACAGAGGCAGCACAAAGACAGCACAGCAGGCCTGCCGCCTCGCTCCAGGCTCAAGCCTGCTGTCAGCTCCCATGGCTGTGACAGGAGGCGGCCTAGCAGAAAGCCTTGAAAGACAGAAGCTATCTATCTTTTCAAGGTAAGGTGACATTTTAACATGAGTGAGAGTAGCAACTTTCTGATGGAAGTTATTCTATGAAAAAAGATGTTTGGAAATGCTTCTATCACCTTGCGGCTTGGAAACCAAGCTGATGGACACAGGTCACCTATTCGAATNGGCCTAGCAGAAAGCCTTAAAAGACAGAAGCTATCTATCTTTTCAAGGTAAGGTGACATTTTAACATGAGTGAGAGTAGCAACTTTCTGATGGAAGTTATTCTATGAAAAAAGATGTTTGGAAATGCTTCTATCACCTTGCGGCTTGGAAACCAAGCTGATGGACACAGGTCACCTATTCGAATGCTCAAATTCTGTTTGAAAATATTCCAGAAGAAGAGTTCCGGTGAGTTTTCCTAAATCTTGGTTGTTAAAATATGAAAAAAAGCAACATCTTCCGGTGATTCAGTGAGGACAGCCAACAGACAGCTGGGAAGATGGAAATGTACCAGCTGCACTCTCAGAGCCTGTGAGTAACCACATCCTTCCCTCTGGTCTTTAGGAGCAGGCCTGCAGGCAGCCTCTGGAGCAGGGATCCCACTCACAGGGGCAGGCGTCCGTGCCAGGGCACAGATCATACAGCGTGCGGACAGGGGTGTCCTGCAGCTGGCTCACGGCCACCGCTGCTGCCTCTGTGATCACCGGAGCCCCACCAGCTCCAGGGCAGGAAGGGAGGCCTGGCGTGCTGTGATTCATGGGTTCGCAAAGAGTCGGACACGACTGAGCGACTGAACTGAACTGAACTGATGGGGGAAAGGGGCGATGAGCTGGAGGCTGTGTGGTCTCATGAGCTCCTATCCTCACCATCTAAGAGAGCTGAGACCGCATTCTGCCCACCCACACTTCACACCACAACATAGAGAAATCCAGAAAAACAGGTGTTCTTGGCCAGGGCCAACTCACAGCCCTGAAGTTTCCCAGCCCAATGATCCCCTCTCTGGAAGTGGAGCCTGAGCCTGGCAAACTCAGAGAAAGAACTGAAGGTTGAGGGCAGCCTGGTTCAGGCCCTGAAATACCCACAGAATGCCACGCCCTGAGTAAAAATGGGCAAAGGTGTCTAGTGGAGAGGAGGCGACAGCCATGGAGAGAGGCTGAGCTGGGCGCCACCCAGATCCGCCGCCTGTAGGCCATGGAGCCCTGCAGGCCTCTGCAGCCTCACACAGCTCTTTCCTTGGATTCCAGAGGGGTGGAATGGCATGGCAATCTGGTACGGTGACACCTGCAAGGTCACCACACCTGTGACACGCCTGTTGGCCATGGAACCCTGCAGGCCTCTGCAGCCTCACACAGCTCTTTCCTTGGATTCCAGAGGGGTGGAATGGCATGGCAATCTGGTACGGTGACACCTGCAAGGTCACCACACCTGTGACTGGTTGTGCAACAGTGGGTGATGGTGTTTAAGAGCCCCGACTCTGGGCCACTCAGGGTGAGTCCCCATCTTGGCTTCACCACTTTTCACCTAGTCGGATGCTAGGCCAGTTATTTAATATTTCTGTGCCTTAGTTTTCTCCGGAGAAGGCAATGGCACCCCACTGCGGTACTCTTGCCTGGAAAATCCCATGGATGGAGGAGCCTGGTAGGCTGCAGTCCGTGGGGTTGTGAAGAGTCTGACATGACTGAGCGACTTCACTTTCACTTTTCACTTTCATGCATTGGAGAAAGAAATGGCAACCCACTCCATAGGCCAGTTATTTAATATTTCTGTGCCTTAGTTTTCTCCGGAGAAGGCAATGGCACCCCACTGCGGTACTCTTGCCTGGAAAATCCCATGGATGGAGGAGCCTGGTAGGCTGCAGTCCGTGGGGTTGTGAAGAGTCTGACATGACTGAGCGACTTCACTTTCACTTTTCACTTTCATGCATTGGAGAAAGAAATGGCAACCCACTCCAGCGTTCTTTCTTGTCTGGAGAATCCCAGGGACGGGGGAGCCTGGTGGGCTGCCGTCTATGGGGTCGCACAGAGTCGGACACGATGGAAGCAACTTAGCAGCAGCAGTGCCTTAGTTTTCTCATCTGTAAAATGGACAGAACAGCCCTGGGCTGCCAGCAGTATTAAACATCAGCACTCACGTATTCCTTCAAGCAGGGCTGGCTCTTAATGACCAGGGGGCTTGCTACAGCCTCCTGGGGCTTCCTTCTTTTATCTTCCTTTTATCTTAACCTGACAATGAGTACAAAGCACTATAACCTACAGTGGGTTGAATTCTAGCCCCATACACATATTTTCAAGCCCTAACCTACAGCTGGTTTATTTGGAAAAGGGATCTTTGCAGATGCAATTGTGACATCAGTTAAGCTGAGGTCATCCTGGAGGAGGGTGGGCCCTGAATCCCATATGACTCTCATCCTTGTAAGAAGAGGAAAAGAATCACAGTCAGACAGACACAGGGGAGATGGCCATGTGACGGCAGAGGCAGGGCTTGGCGTGATGCGGCTGTAAGCCAAGGAATGCAAAGGATTGCTGGTGACACCAGGTGCTGACCGGGAAAGCAGGTCCTGTTGACACCTTGATTTTGAACCTCTGGCCTCCAGGACCATGAGAAAATAAATTTCTGCTGCTTTAAAGCCTCCCAGTTTGTGGTACTTTCTTCTATCAGCAACCACCTGTGATCACCTTGAAAGTGAAAGTGAAAGTGAAGTCGCTCAGTCGTTTCCGACTCTTTGTGACCCCATGGACACCAGGCTCCTCGTCCATGGAATTTTCTAGGCAAGAGTACTGGAGTGGGTTGCCATTTCCTTCTCCAGGGAACTTCCCGACCCAGGGATCGAACCCAGGTCTCCCACATTGTAGACAGATGCTTTACCAGGTAAAAGCTTCCCTTGTGGCTCAGCTGGTAAAGAATCCACCTGCAATGCGGGAGACCTGGGTTGGATCCCTGGGTTGGGAAGATCTTCTGGAGAAGGGAAAGGCTACCTACTCCAGTATTCTGGGCTGGAGAGTTCCATGGACTGTATAGTGCATGGGGTCACCAAGAGCTGGACACGACTGAGCAACTTTCACTTTCAATCATGGCAAATGTACCAGCAGCTGATAAAGAATCCTCCAAAGAAATGACAGATTAAAGATAAAATGAACAGAGGCAGCACAAAGACAGCACAGCAGGCCTGCCGCCTCGCTCCAGGCTCAAGCCTGTTGTCAGCTCCCGTGGCTGTGACAGGAGGTGGCCTAGCAGAAAGCCTTAAAAGACAGAAGCTATCTATCTTTTCAAGGTAAGGTGACATTTTAACATGAGTGAGAGTAGCAACTTTCTGATGGAAGTTATTCTATGAAAAAAGATGTTTGGAAATGCTTCTATCACCTTGCGGCTTGGAAACCAAGCTGATGGACACAGGTCACCTATTCGAATGCTCAAATTCTGTTTGAAAATATTCCAGAAGAAGAGTTCCGGTGAGTTTTCCTAAATCTTGGTTGTTAAAATATGAAAAAAAGCAACATCTTCCGGTGATTCAGTGAGGACAGCCAACAGACAGCTGGGAAGATGGAAATGTACCAGCTGCACTCTCAGAGCCTGTGAGTAACCACATCCTTCCCTCTGGTCTTTAGGAGCAGGCCTGCAGGCAGCCTCTGGAGCAGGGATCCCACTCACAGGGGCAGGCGTCCGTGCCAGGGCACAGATCATACAGCGTGCGGACAGGGGTGTCCTGCAGCTGGCTCACGGCCACCGCTGCTGCCTCTGTGATCACCGGAGCCCCACCAGCTCCAGGGCAGGCCCTGAGACTGGTGTGAAGCTTACGACACATCATGCCGGAGACTGGGTCTCATTCAGGGCCTGGTATGCAGCAGGTGCTCAAACCATGCTGGAACAATGTAACTGGACCCTACTCACATTGGCTGATGAGCTGGGCTTCCCTGGTGGCTCAGCTGGTAAAGAATATGCCTGCAATGCGGGAGACCTGGCTTTGATCCCTGGGTTGGGAAGATCCCCTAGAGAAGGGAAAGGCTACCCACTCCAGTATTCTGGCCTGGAGAATTCCATGGACTACAGTCCACGGGGTCACAAAGAGTCAGACATGACCGAGCGACTTTCACTTTCACTTTAGTCCAGAGAGGAGGGGTCTCTGAGGGAGAAGCCTGTGCGTGGCTGGGGTTGGTCTTATTCTCCTTGGCCCTGGGTCAGACCAGGACCAAGGGCAGAGCTGTGATGAATGGGATGTCAGTTAGCCACAAGAAAGAACTGTTGGATTGATGTGTTCCAGGGTGCGCTGGGTGGTCTCTTGAGCATTGAGTTCCCCATCCCTGGAGGTGTGCAAGGAGAGGCCTGATGACCACCTGTTGGAGATGTTGTGGGAGGACCCCAGGCCTTAAACAGGAAGATGGGAAGGGGGACAAAGTCTCTAAACGCAAGCACAGAAACCCAGAAGTGTGCAGGTTCCATGGGAGGGGGGACGTGCATCTGGGTGGTGGCGGGGCTGGGAGAGGGATTGAGAAGGACACACACAGTTGTAACTAGCTCTCTGTGGAGAGAGAGGAGAGGGCTTTAGAAACGACTAATCTGTGAGCCATTTCCAAAAGTCATTCTCTATGGAAGACAACCCTCCCAGAGGAGTCCATCTTCCTGAATCCCCAAGCCACTAAACAACTCACCTGTCTACCCCAGAGCTTCCCTTCCAGCTCAGCCTCCCACCCACCCTTGCTTCCCAGGATTCACATCTCTTTCATATGCCCTCTGTGTTCTAATCGCTAACTCCAAAGACCTTGAAAAAGGAGTGAGAATTTTCATTTCCCACCTGGAAAGAAACCCCTCTGGGAGGCATGAGCAACTCTCGGGCTGGGAATGGGAGGCATTTTGCAACTAATTCTTGTACCAGTTAAAGACTGGCCTTTAGGCGAGGGGACTCAACACCAAGCAGGGGCAAGGAGGCGAACATTTATTGTGCACCTATTGTGTGCCAGGGGGCTTCCCTGGTGGCTCAGGGGTAAAGAATCCACCTGCAATGCAGGAGATGCAGGAGACATGGGTTCAATCCCTGGGTAGGGAAGATGCCATGGATGAGGGCATGGCAACCCCCTCCAGTATTCTTGCCTGGGAAATCCCATGGACAGAGGAGCCTGGTGGGCTGCCATCCGTGGGGTCGCAAAGAGTCCGACATGACTGAAGCGACTCAAGCATGGCATAGTGTGCCAGACCCTGGGCTGGGCGTCTTACAGACTTGGCTGCAATTCCTAGTGTGGTTTAGCCCCCTGAACTTCAGGGACATTAGAAGACCTCCCAGAGATCCCAGGTAGAAAGGAGAGAGTCAGTGTTTCAGCCTGGATCCATCTGATCATTCTTTCCACACACTTCAAAGGATGATGAAAAGACACAGCGGAGCGGAGAAGTTACCAGAACCAGATTCAGTTCACTTCAATTAATCTGTGGCTTCTGAGAGCTTTGACATGCCGCAGGTGCCAAGGTCTACCACGTTAAGGAAAGAACAAGGCAGGGTCTCTGCCTGAAGGTGTTCTCTCGAGTGGGAGCCAGAGGCAACTCGCTACCACTCCAGTGGGCAGAGATGGAGGTGGGGCCGGCAGAAGCTGCACAACCTCCCTGCAAGATCAGTGCTCTGACCGCCGTTAACAGATGGGGAAACTGAGACTCAGCAGGACCACGGGATGTACCCACGTCACACAGGAGAGCTGGCGTTTCCACTCCTTCGCTGCCCCTGCCCACGGGGCGATGCAGGCCTCGCCCAAAGGATGATGCTGACGGGAGGAGGTCACAGACGGTGCAGGCCTCCTGGTGTCGCCTGAGCTTGTTCAAGCTGCGTAACTGAGACTTCGTGCCTATTGATAGCAGCTTCTCATTCTCTGTCCCCCCACTCCAGTCCCTGGCACTCACTATTCCACGGCTGGATTGGATGAAATGGACTATTCAATTAAATTAAGTAATTAATTAATTTTAGGGGTAGCAACCCACAAGAGGATGTACACTTATTTTTTTGAATCTTTATGCAATTTGTTACAATATTGCTTCTGTCCCATGTTTGGGGACTGGCACTCACTATCCCACAGCTGGACTGGATGAAATGGACTATTCAATTAAATTAAGTAATTAATTAATTTTAGGGGTAGCAACCCACAAGAGGATGTACCCTTATTTTTTTGAATCTTTATGCAATTTGTTACAATATTGCTTCTGTCCCGTGTTTGGGATTTTCTAGCTGCAAGGCATGTTGGATCTTAGCTCCCTGTATTGGAAGGTGAAGTCTTAACCACTGGACCACCAGGGAAGGCCCTGAACTTGACTATTTTAGATGTTGCATGTAAGTGAGAACATGCAGTATTTGTCCTTCTGTGACTGACATCTCACTTAGCATAATGTCCTCGAGGTCCATCCATGTTGTCACATGTTACAGGATGCCCTCCTTTTGCAAGGCTGAATAATATTCCATGGTATGTATATCACATTTTCTCGATTCATTCATTCAAAATCAAACATTAGGTTGCTTCCATATCTTGGCTGTTGTAAACAGTGCTGCAGTGCTAGGAACAGGAATGCTAATAGCTCTTTGAGATCTTCGTTTTGATTCTTATGGACCAACAGAATAGAACAGAGAACCTAGAAATAAGCCCA
Source organism: Cephalophus harveyi (assembly GCA_006410635.1). Taxonomy (NCBI): domain Eukaryota; kingdom Metazoa; phylum Chordata; class Mammalia; order Artiodactyla; family Bovidae; genus Cephalophus; species Cephalophus harveyi. The sequence continues at coordinate 19,071 of SJYT01017675.1, forward strand.
TGCATACAGGGTCAACTGCGCTTCCCTGGTGGCCCAGATGGTAAAGAATCCGCCTGCAGTGCAGGAGACCCAGGTTCAACCCCTGGGTCAGGAAGATCCCCTGGAGAACAGAATGGCAACCCACTCCAGTATTCTTGCCTGGGAAATCCTATGGACAGGAGATCCTAGCGGGTTGCCACAAGGTTGCAAAGAGGCAGACACAACTGACGAACTAACACGCTTTAAACCAGGAAATGGCAATGCGGGTGTATGAAGCCCAGCAGTCTGGCTCAGAAAAACTAAGCTCCTAACCTCCACAGCATGCTACCTCTCTGCAGCTCTGCAAAACCTACAGAGGTTCTTCATTCTCCTTCCAGGGCCATGAGTTCCATCTGTAACACACACAGACACAAGTGTACACATACACACACGTGCTTGCTTGCTTTCTAAGCTGCCTCAATTTCCTCCTTGACTTCTATAAAGTAAAAGATGGAGTTGCTAATACGTAATCAAGAGAGGAAAACGAAGCCTCTAGTGGGTGGTATGGTGAGGCCACTTGACCTTCAAGCTCTGGCTTCTTCATCTGTACCATAGGACCCGCGTGCAGACGCTCTCACAGTGTTGCGGTACTTATTGTCCCACATGCCAAAACAAGGGCTTGTAAATGTCAGTGCCACTCTTGCTTCAATAAACCACTGACATGGGAGCAAACAGCTAGTGGCAGGATGATCATGGTTGTCTAGCAGGTTAGAACCATGGGGGCACTGTCAAATTTGGGGGCTGGTCCTTCCCCGATCTTGGCCTGCGGCTCCTCTCCTGCTCCTTTGGGGATGGGGAGGGGCAATGAGAGCCCCATGGACACAGGCCAGGAGAAAGGGCCTGGTTCCAGCTCAGACACTGACTTGCCCAGGGCCTCTGGCCAGGCGTGCACTCCTCTGCTGTCTGCAAAAAGCAGGCACTGTGTTCGGGCCAAGTCGCTTCAGTTGTGTTCAACTCTTTGCGACCTCATGGACTGTGTAGCCCACCAGGCTCCTCTGTCCATGGGATTCTCCAGGCAAGAATGCTGGAGTGGATTGCCGTGCCCTCCTCCAGGGCATCCTCTCCACTCAGGGACTGAACCCACATCTCTTGCATCACCTGCACTGGCAAGCAGTTTTTTTTTTTTTTTTTACCACCAGGGAGCCCGCATTGGCATTGGCTCATTTCTAATCCCTGAGACTGGAGGAGGGTCTAGGCCGAGCTCAGCTACTCTCCCCCAGATACACTCTATTTGAGCCAAATTCTGTCCTCCTGCTTTTCAGTCACCTGTGTAGATCCCAGATTCTGTGGTTTTATAGACCAAGACAAACTTGCCTGTAAGAACTGGCCCACCACTTACTGAGTGACTTTTGGTACGTTGTACCAACCCCCCCAAGTCTCCGTTTTCTGACCTGTAAAATGGGAGTGAGAACTCAGATCTCGTAGGTGGGGAGGGGTGAAACGGGCGAGCCACGGGGACAGGCCCTGAGCAGGCCCTGAGCACGTGCCAGCCCCCTCCTCCTTTCTCTCAGGTCACTGCACAGAGTTAGGGCCTCCTCCACCTGTGCACCTGTGCTTCAGGCAGGCCATGTTTATTTCCTCATGACAGTGTATTAAAAAGCAGAGACATTGCTTTGCCAACAAAGGTCCAAGTCAAAGCTATGGTTTTTCCAGTAGTCGTGTACGGATGTGAGAGTTGGATCAAAAAGAAAACTGAGTGTTGAAGAATTGATGCTTTTGAACTGTGGTGTTGAAGAAGACTCTTGAGAGCCCCTTGGACTTCAAGGAGGTCCAACCAGTCTATCCTAAAGGAAATCAGTTCTGAATATTCATTGGAAAGACTAATGCTGAAGCTGAAACTCCAATAATTTTGCCACTTGATGTGAATAGCCAACTCATTGGAAAAGACCCTGATGCTGGGAAAGATTGAAGGCAGGAGGAGAAGGGGACGACAGAGGATGAGATGACTGGATGGCATCACTCACTCAGTGGACATGAGTTTGAGCAAACTCCAGGAGATAGTGAACGACAGAAAAACCAAAATGCTGCAGTCTATGGGGTCATAAAGAGTCAGAAACAACTTAGTGACTGAACAACAACATTCAGTGCACATTTATTGAATGTCCTCTAGACACCAAAAGCTAGCCTTCTGTGAGACCTCATCTCAGTTACAAGTGCTTGGAATTCGACTTCAGGGAAGAGTGGCTTTCAGATTGTACATCAGTCTCCATGTCTCAGCACGACCACTTTGAGCTGGGGCCTTTCCTGAACACTTCATCAACATTCCACGTCTGGTTCCGTCCATCTCAGCACACGTTCAGACATCCCTGCCTCCAGTCTTCCTGCCACTGTGAGAGGCTGCAAGCAGTCTCCAAATCAGGTGACTTTGTATAAGCACACATGCTTCGCTTTGACCTGGAAAATCTACCCTGAGGCAGACTTCTTAGGTTCAGGAGAAGAAGCTATCAGACCAAAAACATCAGAAGGGCCAAAGAGACTCTCTGAAACACCTCCCTGGTGAAAACGGCTGGTCTGCATCCTACAGCACCCTCATCCCTGTCGCCCCCTCTTAACCTTCTTCTCCTTCATGTTCCCAGGACAGGTCAACCTCCCCCCAACTGCCACGAGCAACTGCCAGTGTGAAAGAAGTCCAGAGCTCCGGAGACCAGGACACATACTGCGCTGTGAGGCGTACTCTGAACTCTGCTTTTAACAACTGTTAAAATTGTTAAATCATCTTTTTAACAACTGTTTAGTGAGCACCTACTACATGCCAGGTGCTGCTCTGGGTGCTGGGGTTTCTGCAAAGAAAACAGGAAAATTCCCTGCCCTCAGAAGCTTTCATTTGAGTGGAGGGAACAGATACTAAACCAATTAACCTAGAACTAGGGAAATTCTGGTCATTGATAAAATTCTGGCAAAAGAAGAAAACCAAGTCAGGATGAGTGACAGTGTGGAGGAGAGGCTGCTGTCGGAGCTACTGTATTGGGAAGATGCTTTAGAAGAGACGTCACTGCAGCTGAGAACCTGCTGAAGGGAGGGAGGCGGGGCTGGCAGACGTTTAGGGAAAGAGCCTTCCAGGTGGAGGAGCAGGTGCAAAGGCCCTGGGCTGACATGTACCAGGAATATCCCACCTTTACTAGCTGAGTTAGATCCTGCCCACTGGGACTCAGTCTCAAATCATCCTCTTAGAATCACTCCTGTGTTCCTGGGCTACGATTGTGCACTCCACATTCCCAGGACTCCATGCTAGCCCACTCGTCAGGGTCCATCCATGAGATGCGCTGATGCGGGAGAGAAGGTAGGAAGAAGGAAGATGCTCTTCTGCACCAGGCTGAACCTCTGGCACCTTGAGTGGTGGCGGCTCTCACTCTGCCTCAGAGACAGAGGCTCTGGTGTCCCCAGTGGCAATGACATCGGCCCCATTTGTGCCAGCAGCCCTGATCTGCAGCCACAAGGGTGCTACCTGTGGTATCAATAAGGAGTGAGGGCTCTGGGGTCCGAGCCTGAGTGAGGACTCTGAGGGACCCATCCTGTTGCCCCGCCCAGCACCTGGGCAGCCACGCCCTGCATCACGCCGCTCCACCTGAAATGTTGTTCCTGTTACTCCTGGGTTCGGAGAGCGACGGCTCAGGGACCGTGATGTCATCTCCCTGCATCTCTCTGCGTCTTAGTCATCCCATCTGCATAATAAGGAGTAGAAACATTGCTGGTCATCCCAGGTGGTGCAGTGGTAAAGAATCTGCCAACGCAGGAGACACAGGTTTGATCCCTGGGTCAGGAAGACACCCTGGAGGAGGGAATGGCAAGCCACTCCTGTATTCTGGCCTGGGAAATTCCATAGACAGAGGAGGCTGTTGGGCTATATAGTCAATGGGATCGCAAAGAGTCAGACAGGCCTGAGCACAGGCAGGGAATCACTGTAGGTTTTTTTTTTTTTTTCCGGTGAGGGTTAAGACAATGGATTCAGTAAACACATCTCTGTTAATTTCCTGTGGCTGCTGCAACAAGTTACCACAAGCCGTGGCTTACAACAATGCAAATGCATCATCTTAACTGTTCTGGTGGTCAGAACCTGAAAGCGGCTTCCAAGGACCACAGGCAATGTGTCGTCAGGGCTGAGTTCCTTCTGAGGCTCTAGGGGAACGTCTGTGCTTTGACTTTTCCAGCTTCTATAGTCTGCCTGCTTTTCTTGTCTCATGGGCCCTTCCTCCATCTTCAAGGCCAGCAACCTTGGGCCCAAACCTTCTCATGCAGCTGTCTGGTTTCCTCACTTCTGTCTTCCTTTTCCACTTAGAACAATCCTCGTGATTCCACTGAGTCCCGGTGGATAACCCCAGGTAGTCTCTCCATCTCAGAGCAGTCAAGTAGCCACCTTCACTCCACCTGCCTTCTTCATTCCCTGGTCACATAGCCTAACCTGTTCACAGGTTCTAGGAAGTGATATGTGAACACCTTTTGGAGGCAGAGGACCATTACTTAGCTTCCCACATTAGCACGCATTTTATTTCGTGCCATCGCACAGTCCCTTGGGTGGGGAGCAGTGACACTTGTGACCGCCCTGTAGTGTGAGCCCGTGGGTGGTAGCAAACCCCAAGGGCTTGTTTTCCAGGAGCCTAGGCCCAGATGAGCTCCTGCCCCACCGTGCCAGAGCCTGACCACAGAGCCTGCAGCTGGACTGGCCTAGAGGAAGCATCCTGTGCATCCTGATTACACAGGGGGAGAAACCATAGCTCAGGGATGCAGCGCAGCAGGACCAGAGTGCCTGATACCAGCCAGGGTGTAACTCTTGATCCCAGGGTCTCTCTCAGTGCCTGCTGCCTATAACAGCTTAACAGGACTGACGCCCACGAGCTGATTAGCCAGGATGCTCAGAGGATGCACGCGCTGTTCCCAGAGTCACGGGGCCGATCATCCCCGGTTGCATCTCGCCTGCACACCCCCTAGGCAAAGCTGACGCGTCCCTGGGGCCCAGGTTTGGGACTGAAAAGTCTCCATTCCACTGCTTCTGACACGGAGCTCTGTGGCTCATAAAATATTAAAAAGGGCATCGTTGCTTTTCACTGAACACCCAGTGTAGGAAGAATGAGTTCTGAGGGGGCTGTTTTGGGAGGTGCTCTGTATCCGCCAAGCACATTCATGAATTCTGGCAGGTTCTTCATCTTTGAGTGTTGAGAGGGGGTACCCTGCTGGACCACCGCCACCCATGTACCCGCCCCTGCCCAGGAAATGGGGCACTTCTCCTAAACCGTGAGCTGGAGGGAGAAGATGCCAGATGAAAGGGGACCGGCAAGAGCCTCCCTCCAGGAGTCAGGAGCCCTGGCTTCTGAGCCCTGCTCCAGGAGCAGTCAGGCGTGGGGCGGACGGCGCGCCCCAGCCCCTCGGGTTGGGCTGCTTGGCTGTGGGAAGGAGAGGCCAGCCGCCTTCTCCTCGCCCGGAGGACTCACTGTTGTTAGTCACCGTTTTCCCTGGCAGCTCAGCTGGTAAAGAATCCGCCTGCAATGCGGGAGACCTGGGTTCCATCCCTGGGCTGAGAAGATCCCCCGGAGAAGGGAAAGGCTACCCACTCCAGTATTCTGGCCTGGAGAATTCCATGGACTGTATCGTCCATGGGGGTCGCACAGAGTCAGACACTTCACTTCACTTCTCTTTACTATCGTTAACGACTTTCACAAGTGAATGGTCTTCTGCACCTTGGACCACATTTTCAGAGCCTTGATATGTTTTCTTATCTTTTTAAATAAGTGAAATGGGCTGAATACAGGGGATAGTGGAGGAGGCATGGCCCTGAAGGAGACGCAGGCGGTCCCTGTCCTGTGTGGGGAGGAAGGGGGGCGGGAGGGAGACTCACTTAACAGCAGGTGACCCTACAGTGTCGTCAGTCCCAGGGTGAGATGACCAGGGGTGTGAGGGACAGGGTGGGGCTGCGGTGGTCAGGGCTGTGTGTCACCTTGGCTGAGCCACAGAAAGCAGGTATTTGGTCAAACACCTGTCTAGATGTCATGGTGAAGATAGTTCTTAGCTGAGAGTACCATTCACATCAGTTAGACCTGGAGGAAGCAGATGATTCTCTGGAATCCGGGTGTATGCGTCTATGTGTGCCAAACTGCTTCAGTCGTGTCTGACTCTTTGTAACCTTGTGGACTGTAGACCACCAGGCTCCTCTGTCCTAGGGATTCTCAAGGCAAGAACACTGGAGTGGGTTGCCACGCCCTCCTCCAGGGGATCTTCCCGATCCTGGGATTGAACCCTCGTCTCTTACATCTCCTGCACAGGCAGGTGTGTTCTTTACCACTAGCGCCACCTGGGAATCTGGGTGGCCCCGCCCACTCAGTTGAAGGCCTTAAGAGCCAATGACTGAGGCGCCGATGAGAAAGGAGCCTTGCCTGCAGCAGCCTCCGGAGTCGAGCTGCAGCGTCAGTTCTTCCCTCGTCTCCAGCCTACTTGGCAGATGGACTTGCTGGGCCCCACAAACACGTGCACCAGCTACTTAAACTGAATCTCTCTCTCTGCCTCTACACACACACACACACTCACACACACACACTCACACACACACACACTCACACTCACACACACACACATGCACTCACACACACACACACGCACTCACACTCACACACACGCACTCACATACACCCACACCCACACACACACTCACACACACTCACACTCACACACACACACTCACACTCACACTCACACACACACTCATACACACTCACACTCATACACTCACACACACACACTCACACACACTCACACTCACACACACACACTCATACACACTCACACACACACACACACTCACACACACACACACACACACTCACACACACACACACATACGCATATACATATTGGTTCTGTCTCTCTGGAGAGCCCTGACCAGCCTGGGGCCCCCAGGAAGATGTCACTCCGTCTCCCTCCTCCGCTGAGGGTGTCTTTCTAGAGCCATGTGGCCTCCCTCATTGTAGCGGCAGGAGGCCATACCCACAGAGCCCCGGTTACAGGGCTGGACCTGACCAAGGGCAACAGACCCTGTGCTCCGCGAGCCCTCACCCCGGACGCCAGGCCAAGCTCTGGGTGCTGCTCACAGCACCTGGAACATGGCTGGGAAACCGAGGCAGCCTTGTTTCCGGGACACAGGGCCCCTCCGGGGCTGATGTTGGCTGGAGGAGGGGTCAGAGCTTGGCTGAGTCTTCTCTGTTCTGCACAGCACCCAGGACTCTTCTGCCCAAGCCCCGTCCCCGGTTTCTCCGCTGCAGGCTGGGCTGGTCCCACATCTGTAGTCTCTCTACCTCCCCATTCCCTGCATAGGCACCCAAACCAATAATGGCCCGCTCGCTGGTCCACCTGGTGTCAGCTTCTTAGAGGACCCTGACCGACAGTCGGTGGTACAGACACTGAATTCCAAGCCCCTGTGGAGAGGCACAGAGCCTCCCAGCACGAGTAGGAATAAGCTGGGCAAGAAGAAAGGATAAGTATCTTCAACAAGACGGTATTCTCCCAGGCCTCTCAACAGCTCTTAGAGACAGAAGTTCCTCCCAGGGTCCAGGACCTCTCCGTGTGACCTCAAAGTCTCAGTCCGGATGCTTGTGGCCTCTGTGGGCAGTTATTTCTTTCCCCTCCTGGACAGTGAGTGTTTGCTGATTGACTGATTTTGGCCACATGATTATGGTGACTGCAGCTGATGTTGCTACAGCCTTTTGGCAGGCTGCAAAGTGTTCTCACATCCATGATCTTATTTCATCATCCTTCCGGTTCCTGGACGTAGGGATTTGTGCTATTCCCATTTCACAGATGAGAAAATTGAGCCTCACCCAAGATGATGGACAATTGCCTGGGCTCATAGGGCTACCACGTGGGGAAGCAGAGCCTGGAACCCGTCCCCTACCCGAGTCCACACACCATGGCTTCCACAGAGCCCGGGAGTCTCAAAGAGCCGCAGTGATATTTACTGGTATAAAGAAAGAAAGAAAAGCGTGTTTTAACTTAGCGGCTGACACCAGAATGTCTCTCAAGGAAAGAACTGTCTTGGCTGAGAAAAATATTTTGATAAGTGCCAGGAGGAAAAGGGGTTTGCTGAACGTTTGCATGGCAGGGGCTTTAGCTCCAGAAAGAAGAGAGGCTGCTCCACATGCTAGAAGGAGAGGAAACTGGAGCTCGGGGGTCCTCTGAGCAGGCAGAGGGGATGAGCAGAGGTTAGACGGGAGGGCAGAGGCTGGTGGGAGGCAGGAAGTCAGGCACCCTGGCTATTGATCCCCTCCGGAAACCCTCCAGTGATCAGGGGGCGTGACTGCTGCTATGCTGTTTGGGGAAAACCAAAGTGGGTGCTGAAGTTCAAGTTGGGGCTGTTGTGCTCAGAGGGTAACAAGGGTTACAAGCATAACAAGACAGCAAGCAAGCATCCTGGTGCCCAAGATGGCTCTACTTCCAGAAGCACTCTGGACTTCAGAGACATTTGAAGGGGGCTTTGAAAGTCCCCATGCAGTACGATGGGGGCACAGGCAATTCCTCCCAGTGCTGAGGGGCATGGGGATCCCTAGGAGACCCAGGGGCTACCCACGGATGGCACCAACCACAGGCATGATGTTGAGAACATCTGCTTGCTGGAACCTTCCATGAACCTCCAAATGTAAAGTGAGTATAAAATAGCAATGGTTGGTGAGGCTGTGGAGAAAAGGGAACCCTCATAAACTGTTGATGGGAATGTAAATCGGTGTAATCACTGAGGAAAAGAACATGGAGGTTTCTCAAAAAACTAAAAGTAGAACTACCAAGTGACCCAACAATCCCACCCCTGGGTATATATCCAAAAAAATAATGAAAACATGAATTTGTAAAGGTACATGCACACCAGGGTTCCCAGCAGACTTATTTACAATAGCCAATGAGTGGAAACAGCCCATATGTCCATCAACAGATGAACGGATGAAGCAGATGTGGTACATATACACAGCGGAATACTACTCAGCCATAAAAAAGAATGAGATGTTGCCATTTGCAGGAACATGGATGGACCTGCAGGACATTATGCTTAGTGAGATAAGTCAGAGAAAGACAAGTACTGTCTGACACCATGTGTGCATGTGTGGACGCTCAGTCACTTAGTCGTGTCTGACTCTTTGAGACCCCATAGACTATAACCTGCCAAGCTCCTCTGTCCATGGGATTTTCCAGGCAAGAATACTGTATTGGGTGGCCATTTCCTCCTCCAGGGGATCTTCCTGACCCAGGGATCAAACCTGCATCTCAATCAGGGGTACACAGACCTCTCCTCCCCTGATGGGCCCTCCTAGAGGTGGTGGGATGGAGGCACAAGCTATCAGGTGTACGGCTATAGGGATGTACTGTACAACACAGGGAATAGAGCCACTATTTTGTAATAAATTTAATGGAGTGTAACTTTTTAAAAATGCACAAAAAATGTAAAAACTAATCTATGCCAAAAAAAGAAAAACAAAGGCAAAGTGGGTGTTGCGTCTGACTCCCAGTCTCTCGCTGTTTGGAATGAAAATGTGCCTTGTGCTCTGGGAAACCGGGGCTTTTACGAGGTGCTTTCTGAGCTGTTTTGCTGCCCACTGTGGACCCTTGGGTGTTCTGAAGGGAGGTGTCAGGCTCTCTGGGCTGCAAGTCCTTTGCTCTGTAGCCCATCCCGCCAGCAGGCTCTCCAGCCAGGGGATGGGGAGCCCTTGAGGACTGATCTTCCAGGGGCGAGGTGGAGAGAGGTTCCAGGTCACTCATCATGGCCACACCATGAAGACAAAGCAGAGTGACAACAGGGGAAGGTCTTCCAAGAGCAGGTGACTGTGCTGCACGGGGCAGAGGTAAGACATCTCCTTCCCCTGCCACAGCCCTCTGCCAGGTCCGGGACGTGGCACCATCAAGCGTGAGCCCAGGGCACTCACCTGCCCCTCCGGAGACCTCTCCAGTGTCTCCAGATGGGCACAGCATGGCCAGGACCTGCCAGGCAAGAGCAGGATCTGGGAGGGGCTGACTACCCCAGGGTTTCCTGGGGTACCCTGGTACCTTGGATGGCAATCTCTGGACTTGGCTTGAGTTTTGGTGGAAGCATTTGTGGGCCTGGAAGCTGCAGGAGGACCAGCTCACGTCATGCATCCTCCCTTGTCAAGAGCCCACAGGGCACAGAGCACAGCTCTCTCACAAATCTCCATCCAGGTCTGCCTTCTCCCCTTCCTGCCCTTGTTGTTGTTTAGTCACTTGAGTCGTGTCTGACTCTTTGTGACCCCATGGACTGCAGCCCGCCAAGCTTCCCTGTCCTTCACCATCTCCCAGAGTTTGCTCGAACTCCTGTCCATCGAGTCAGTGATGCCATCTAACCATCTCATCCTCTGTCGTCCCCTTCTCCTCCTGCCCTCAATCTTTCCCAGCATCAGGGTCTTTTCCAATGAGTTGACTCTTCACATCAGGTGGCCAAAGTATTGGAGCTTCAGCTTCAGCACCAGTCCTTCCAATGACTATTTAGGACTGATTTCCTTTGGAATTGACTGGCTTGATCTCCTTGCAGTCCAAGGGACTCTCAAGAGTCTCCTCCATCACCACAGTTTGAAAGCATCAGTTCTTCAGCGCTCAGCATTCTTTATGGTTTCCTGCCCTACTTATCTCTATTATGTCCACACTTGTGATCACATGGGCTTATTTTATGTTCTATTTTTTCCCCACGAAGCATTATGTACTAAGCAGGCTTTCATAATGCTACAATCATAATTGTTTGTTACGTAAGTGAATCAAGTTGGCTGGAGGACAGGGCTTTTAGTTTTCAATTCAGATGAGCAATGACTGATTTAACTGTTCTCTGATGCAAGAGACGTATGTATGGAGTTCAACCCTGGGTCAAATATAGCAAATTGCAATATGGCAGTGGACATTTCTTGAAGCTTTAAACCTAGGAACTAATGAAGCAATCATTTGTTAATACATTTGCCTCTGTGTATATGCCATGTTCATAAATTCACATAAACATCCACTCAAGGCATCACTTTGCCCTAGTGTGAATTCAGGGCTGGAGTGGGACAGCAGGCCAGGGGCTCAACGTCTGAGTGCTGATTTCCTGCCTGAAGTCTCTGAGTTTCTGGAGACTTGTGACGTTGGAGACAATGAAAACAAAGCACCTTGTGTGGAAAGGACACTTGATAAATTATAGCAAAAACGGTGCATGGGAAACAAACAGCTTTAAAAGTTTCATGCCCCTGAAGACCTTTCACTCGGTCAATTACTATAAATAAAAATCAGAAACCATCAGAATGCCCAACCATTTTGAGAATTCAAGTAAGAAAAAGGTTTGTCTTCAAAATAAAGGTAAAGCGCTGGTTCAACTGGAACTGATTTTCTTTTCTTAATGTGCTGTCTGAGTTTCCTGTGCTGCTCTAATAAATCACCTTCCCTGTGGCTCAGTGGTAAAGAACCCACCTGCCAAAACAGGAGACGTGAGTTCGATCCCTGGGTTGGGAAGATCCCCTGGAGAATGGAATGGCAACCCACTCCAGTATTCTTTCCTGGGAAATCCCATGGACAAAGGGGCCTGGAGGGCTATAGTCTCTGGGTTCTCGAAGAATTGGATACGACTGAGTGAGCACACACACACGGGCTTACAACAGTACCAACAGTTCTGAGGTCAGAGGCCCAAAAAGGGACTCACTGGGCTAACATCGAGGTGTCACCAGGGCTCTGCTCCTCCTAGAGGCTCTAGAGGGTGGTCTGTTCCCCGGCCTTTTCCAGCTTTAGAGGTGGCCTGCATTTCCTTGGCTCCTGGCCCCTTCCTCCACCTTCAAAGCCGGCAGCACTGTATCTTCAACCACAGCTCCTTCTCTGACCCTGACCCTCTTCTTCCCTCTTTCGCTTATAAGGAGCCTTATGATTCCATTGGATTCATCCAAATGATCCAAAATAATTGTCCCTAGAGGGGTCTGATGGGCTCCAGTCCATGGGGTCACAAAGAGTCAGACGCAACTGAGCGGCTGAGCATGCACGCATAAGGCCCTTGCACTGATCACGCCTGCCAAGTCCCTCAGGCCGCGCAAGGGGACAGTCACAGGCTCTGAAAACTAGGGTGTGGACATACTTGGAGGCCATTTTTCTTCTGACCACACATGACATTAATAATAAGAAAACAGTCAAGAGGAAACACGCTTAAGGCACAAACCCAGGGGTGGTACCGCCAATAAACGTGATGGCAACGTCACGGGAAAGGACAGAACAGCTCAGGTATAAGTGACAACTGATTCGTTAGAGAGTTGGGGGTGATTCTCCCCCCAACATAAACAAATTCTCCATTCCCAGAGCGAAAGATAGCACATCACTTTAACCGTAGAATCCCTTTCTTCAAAAGCAAGGTCATGCAGCAATCCATGTGGCAAAAGTAGACAATTTCCTTTTTAAGAGCTCAATCCACAGCTTGCCAAGCCCTCTTCACACAACACCACTGTACTTGATCTTGTCTGTCTCAACCAGAGGCTGGACAGTTGTGATGCTTCCCTTCTTAGAAATTAGGAAGCCAAGGCCTAGAGGAGGTTGGGAGACAGTAGAGTAGGGTGCTGATTGAGCTGGACCTTCTGGCTGCTTCCAGTGGTTCTTCCCACTCCTGCCTAGTGCTCAGACACCTCCAGAAATGAGAACTCCCTGCCTGCATAAACAGCCTGTTCTGTACTTGCATCTCGTCTTAAGATAGCCTGGGACCTGGAACCCTTTGCTGCAATGCTTGCACCTGGACAAATTTCTCCTTGAGCAACAAAGTACAAAGAAACTATGAGGGACTAAAAATAACCGAGTGCATGCGCAGTTGGGGCAAGTTATGGACATGCATGCATGCCCCGTCACTTCAGTCATGCCAGACTCTTTGTGACCCCACGGACAGCAGCCTCTATCCATGGGATTCTCCAGGCAAGAATACTGGAGTGGGTTTCTATATCCTCCTCTAGGGCATCTATCAAATCCCTGTCTCTCACATCTCCGGCATGCATGCAGATTCTTTACTGCTGAGCCACCAGAGAAGCCCAGATTATAGACAACAAAATACAAAAGGACCAAAAAAACCCCCCAAATGCCACTTATGAAGAGCTGGAGCAAAAACAGGAAGTCAGAAGCAAAAGCAGGGTGCCAAGCATGCCCCCTGCAACGCCACAAAGGGGTGGGCAGAACACCTAAGCCACCCCTCTGGCCCCGCCCCTGGACACACCCCTGCCCACAGACCAGGCAAGGTACATTTCCTGTGGTGCCAAACGAGGTGCTCAGAGCTAAGAGTGCTTTGTTTATGCACGTAGGATCCAGAGCAAGACTGCCAGAGTTCAAACTCCACGGCTGCCATTTGCTAGCTCTGAGTCTTTATCTAAGCTCTCCCATGGAAATAATAATATGATCTACTTTCTATGGTAAGGAGGGATTAACAATCTAATACACCTGAAGTGCTGAGAATGAACTAGTTCTCAGTGTGGATGAGCCGTTAATTAGGGGTGTGTGCATGGCCCACACCGAGGTGTCCCTGTCACCTCCTGGGGAGCGGGAAGGCTATCGTTTGTCCCCTTCTCCCTTTCTCCTGGCAGAGCACCCAGCACAGTAAATAGCTATGTTTGCTGAATGGCTGGAGTGAAATGAGCACTTTTATTAATATTAGTACAGATGCAGATTTCAATATTCTGTTTCAACCCAAGGCCAACATTTTTGTCCTTTTTATAAAGCACACATGTACTATTTATCTTTTTTTTTTTTTTTTTAACCACTGGCCTTCTCTCTCACTCCCTGCTGTGCTATGAAATAAATCTTTTATTTATTTATTTTTTTTTTTTCAGCTAAGACAGCAAAAGAGATAATTTATTGTACACGTTACAGTCAGCCACAACTGAGAAGAGAACTAGTCCATAGTTATCACAGGTCCAGGGCAATGGACCAAAAGGGACGGCTTTGATATGAGCAAGGTAGGTCTCTCAAAGGTGGTCAAGGCGATCAGAATGGCCATAGATGTTCCAGATCCATTGAGAAGTTCTAGATAGTAGGCATGCAGTCCACACTTTGTACCAGCGTCCCTGGCCTTTGGCTTCCCTTGTTTCTGCTTCTGTGGCTTCCATAGGTGTACAAGTTTACTTGGACCTCTGCCTCATCTTTCTTCTTTTGCGCTTCAGCCTGGGCATTCGCTTCTTCCTCCACTTCGCTCTCATGGCGCAGAGGTTTCTCAAAAGATGGCGCTAAGGCCGAGAGCTGAAATAAATCTTTTAAAACTTTTTCACTGTCGGGCATTCGCATGCACTGCCATTCCAACTGTACTTAATTGGAGCGTTTCCCAAGAGTTCCTTCCCAGTGGAGCCAGATGGGTGGATGGACGTCCTTGCATGCCAGGAGATCAAGCTGGAGGAATGGCTGCCTTCTAACAGCTGGGAAAGATTGAGGGCAAAAGGAGAAGGGGGCACGGGGAATTAGAGGATTAGATAGCATCACCGACTCAATGAATATGAATTTGAGCAAACTTCGGGAGATAGCAGAAAGCAGAGGAGCCTGGCATGCTGCCATCCATGGGGTAGTGGAGGATCGGACACGACTTAGCGACTGAACAATAACTTTGCTTTTGGGAGTCAGATCCCATTGGCTCTTTCTCAACTGCCTTCTTTTTACTCCAGAGCCTACACCATCTGACCGTCAGCCTTCTTTCCTGAAGCCTGACTTCTGGATAGTTTGCCTCCTCACAGACCCCATGGGAAGACCCTAGACCACTACCCATCCATGTCCCTCTGTGTGTGTGAGAGAAGGGAGGACAGTCACCTTCAGGTTTCAACCCTTCTTTCATCACTAGCTGGCTGTGAGATGGGGGTGGAGCATTAACCAGGGTCCTCTGTGGGCTTCTGGGGGAGAGGGGTCAAGTTCCATCCCCAACACCAAGCTCCACAAATTTTGTGTATGTGGGCGCTCTACAGAAGATCTGTCCTCTCCATCAGCTTTTAAAGGCCTCTAGAAACCAGAAACCATATAACCACAGCCTTGGAGAAGCTGCTTCACCCCTGTTTCTTCATCTAAAAAGCAAAGGTAATGATAACGTACTCTGATCTCATGAAAATGTTGTAAATGAGAAAATAGATCCAAACCAAAAACTGCTGGACAAACAGGGGGTGATTAATATTTCATCACAACACTTGTCAACTCAGAAGATACTTAGGTTATTTGGACTTTAAATTTTGGATTTATTTTGCACAAATTATAGTAAACTAAGAGCTACATATAATTTTTAAATTTTTTCCTGGATGTGGACATTAGGGAAGTTTAGATTAGAGGACACGGTATGGCTAATAAGAAAATGGACAAAGAGCTCAATAATGATGACAGCAGGTAATACTGTGGACCGAATATAGATACAGACATAGACATAGATATCTACTTTAATCCCTACAAGAAGCCCATAGGGGAAGTTTATATCATTTCTTTTTACAGATGTCGATTCTGAGAATCAGAACAGTAAAGATAACAGGTCGAGGTCAGACTGCAGAGCTGGAATGTGAAGGCAGGACTAGTTACTCCCCGTCCTTGTGCTGAACTGTGGCGCTCTCGACCATGTCTTGTTTAACAAAAAACTAAAAGAATGGGGATCCTGTTGTTCACTTTACATTGTCTGTCTCCAGGCAAAATCATTTTGCCTTTTCTGGGCTCTGTAGAAATGCCTTTGATTCTTCAAGCTGTGCTTTGAATCTGGTTCAGCACCTCACCATCCAAAGGGTTAAGAAAAGCTACAGAAGACAACTGGCAAGCCCTATGAGGGCCTCATGCTTCCCTCCTGTAAAATGGGTATATTTCTGCTCCCTAGAGTTCCAGAAAAACATCTATTTCTGCTTTATTGACTATGCCAAAGCCTTTGACTGTGTGGATCACAATAAACTGTGGAAAATTCTGAAAGAGATGGGAATACCAGACCACCTGACCTGCCTCTTG